>CAHIKZ030000611.1:697500-780000 GCA_903632075.3 Acanthosepion pharaonis
CTCCATGACTTCCTATTCTTTGCAGCTCTTAGCAATGTTTGTCTTTTTACTATTCCTCCTAGTTCTTCTGCCATCAATTTACCCAAACTCCTCGGGTAGGTTATTCGCTACTTCTCTCTGTCATTCTCGCTTTCAGTACGTCCTTTGAGTGTAAAATTTTCCTGGCCTTCTTTCCTTAGAATCAGAAAGTGATAGCTAGAATTTCTATGTACAAGTGTCCTTTTTGTTTCCGTATTCTTTAAAGCTTCCTTGGTTCTTACATGCTATGTCCATGATATTCTCAGTATCCTATTACAGAACCAAATCTGATGACAGCAGACCATATAACTTCTTAGAATGTAAACCATAGTGACATAGAAATGTAACTAAAATATCATGCGATATTTCGAACATGAATTGATTGATTTGTTTGTTTTTTTTTTTTACGATTTATCAACCATGATTTTATAATTACAAGTGACTGCCATGATGGAAAATGCTGTCAAAGAATCCCACCTCTGCAAAGCCAACAATAGAGGGAACGGAATTAGAATTCCATCTCTATGTGTTAAGCAATAAATACTTGTTACGAAACATTTAGCATCTACCTTGACAAAGTCCATTAGAGGGCGAAACGCGTCGGCTAAATATACATATATACGGGCCTCGGTGATGAAGAGGTAACGAATTAGACTCGATATAGCGACGATCGATCACATATTCCGTGGTATGTATCGAGTCTAATACGTTACCTCTTCGTCACCGAGGTACAGTTGGTATGGCATTTGCCTCCTATCGTAACTGTTCGGGTTTCAATTCTCGGTAGTGGATGCGCACTGCTTATGAGTCCGAAATATAGCACGAAACGGCCGTCCAGTGCTTTCTGCATTCTGTTGAAGTTTCTTCTAGACTCGATGAATTACTTAATTATGATTCTCTCAAATCCTCCTATATATATATATATATATATATATATATATATATATATATATATATATATATATATATATATACATATACACACACAACATGAAAGTGAACATTGAAGAGACTTAGAGGCGAGAGGCGGTTTCATGTTAGGGGCAATCGTCAGGCCTGACGATTGCGCCTAGCATGAAACAACCTGTGACCTCTGAGTGTTGACTTCAATGTTCACTTTATATTTATGTTTACATACGCTCTATCCCTGATATTGAGTACTTTATCCCATAAATATAGTTAACATCTAAAAATATATATATATATATATATATATATATATATATATATATATATATATATATATATATATTATATATATATTAAATAAAAATAAAACAAAAATCTCCATATAACATATGGTCCGCGCCAGCATTTCTTTAACCAAATATTTTTAAAATTTAAAAAATATAACGATCAGTATCACTGAATCTGATGATTACGTTGTGATGGGGTTTTTTTGAGTAGCTTAGATGTGTCACAAGGCCGAAAGTATAGGATCCAACTCACTACTCAGTCGTAATTGTTCTAACAAGACGAGCTTGCTAACCATTATATCACTTCGAAGTGACCAAAGATTGCGTTGTGAATGAAACTCAGAGTCGTGTTATCGGTGAGGAAAAAAATGTATATTTATTAACATATACTTAATAGCTCTGTTATATTACATCGAGCACTATTTTATTAACACTAGCATTCAATGTACGATATCATATATATATATATATATATATATGGTGTTGAGATTCTTCGAAATCTGAGCAAAGAAAATCTATGGTGCTCCCGTGCCACCAACCTACATAAAAATGAGAAGGAAAACTCAAATTATCAAAACCCTTCAAATGTCTGGTCACGGTCCGTCGAAAGGCGCTGCACACTTCCTTTCACTAGTATAACAGAACCTGAGGGGTGTGGTTCATTGTGTTCGTTGCAAATATTTGCACCAATTCCTTCTTATCAGCACTTCCAAAAATGTGGCTGGTTCTACACACGCCTTCACCACTCTAAACAAATCTTCTGTATGGGGAATCTGCAGTTCAGTTCAACCCATCAGCATGTTTCTAATGTGGACTTGTTTGCAAGTCCTGTGCAGGATTGTTGTTTCATACGAAACAAAATATAAAAACAAAACTGAAAGACACTCCAAAGTCGAAAACGACAGGAGAGTCTATTATATTTTATAGGTTAAATATTTGGGGCTACCTTCTGGATTTAATAATTAATAAGTTTTATCCCTTCTTCGTTTTAACTAATTCCTACTAAGCTACGTTGCTAACCCATTATTTCATTGCGTTCATTTTTTTTTTCTCGAGAGGGCTTTACCTAATGTTTAAAATCTCCCAGCCTGAAGATTACCATTAACCTGCAAGATAGATTAGGCAAAACGGGTTAAGATTTTAAAGACACTTTATGTGTTATTTAGGAATAAAGTGTAGCTGCCGACACTTGACTTTGAACATAGATCGCCAGTGAGTAAACACAGGCAATCCCATTATTGAATTAAGTAGACCATGTGACCATAGAGGAAACATATATATGGGAGGTAGCGTGTGTCTAATTGATCATTCTTTCTATTCTATCCTCTATTACTATTCGGATCTCTATTACTATTTGAATCACCATTCCTAGTCTATCCTCTATACCAAGGGTCGGCAACCTACGGCCGGCAGACCGGATCCGGCCCGCGAGCTTGATTACCAATGACTATTTTTAACATGAGAGACGACCTTCAAATTAAATTTGTTATATGTCATTTTCCATAGAATGTCTACACACATCTCAGTGCACTAAAAATATTAGACTATCTGCCAGTTATCTTTCATGAGACTTATTTTAACAAGTTGCGTTGCCTACGTTTAATGTCAAATAATGGATACATATTTGTTATGACCCTTGGCTACATTAAAAGATAAAAGAAGCGAAAGGAACGATAAAGTGAAAGAGGCCAGGGAGGGACTGACATGCGAGGTAGCAGAAATCTAAAGACAGTTAAACATACGCGCATTATACATACATGCCTCAAGAATGTATAATGCGCGTATGTTTAACTGTCTTTAGACAGTTAAACATACGCGGATGATACCGCATGTGTACGTACGTAAGTGTATCTGTTTGCAACTATTTGTACTCGCATGTATGGGTATATATGCTTCGTTTTTGTTTGATATGTGTGTGTGTGTGTGTGTGTGTGTGGTTCGTTTGTGGAACAATTTTCAATAACAGTTTCAAACCTACAAGTCATAATTTCATCCATTTCACTTCGGTTGATTTTTTTTCACTTTGAAGTATTTTGATGTTCCTTGAGGAAAAGTAATTTTTATTAGGTGTTTTTTTAATTTTAGATTTTCTTTTGTTTTTCTGATTTCCCAATGTTTATTTTCATTATGGTTTTAAATATTTAGATTGACAGGGGGTCTGCATATGTAATTTTCCTTAATTTTTCATCAATGTCCTTCGTCCGGCCCGCGTCATTATAACACGATCCGGCCCGTGGGGGTCGAATGAGTTGCCGACCCCTGCTCTGTACTATACGGATCTCTATTTCTACACTATTCTCTATTACTATACGGATCGCTATTCTGTTCACTATACTATTTTTCAATTCAGATCACTATACGGGTTATTTAGGCAGAAAGTCACTTTTGCCAACTGTAGAAAAAAATGAGATGAAAGCTCACTACAAATACAGAAAATGAACGATAAAGTATAAAAAGAATATACGGAAATTTTATTCCTTAAAAATTGATTCCTTTAATTTGCCTGAAGAAGGTCACAAGACCGGAAACCCGTGCAGCCAAATTTGAAAAATAAAATATATATACTAAAACAAAACCACATTATAACCAAAAACGTTTCTGGCTTCTCTATTTATATATATATATATATATATAGTGAAATAGATAGACTGTTTTGCTGTATCACAGTTCAGTGTAGCTAGACATGCTGGGATTGAAGTTTGACAGATTCGGCATCAGTCAAAGACTAAGCCATCGACACACACCAGAGAAAAGGGAATATTTTAACGTATTATATACGTGATATATATTAACGCTAGACTAGCAGTCAGAGTGCTCAATTCTAAGAAGGAGGTATACATATAAAATGAAGTGTCCACTTTCAAATTTACATATGCTCCATCCCTAATGTTGAGCATTTTTTTACCCATAAATACAGGATACCTTGAAAAAAATCAAAAATCAAAAACAGTGGCACGTCTAGAGGTCAGAAGTGGTAATTGACAACAAATGGTTACAACTGAACGAAAAGAGGAAAAGGAAAAACAGAGAAGAGTGTAAAGAGGGAAACGAACAAAAGGACAGATAATCACGACACTCTACACATACGCACAGATGGGCGCAAACGCACACACATACAGTACGAATACCAGGCATGATGATAGATTACACTTTCAACATTCACAACATTTAATTTAAAAGACGGATCAATACGTAGTAGAGCAGTCACGCCTTTATTTTTTTTATGAAAATTGATTGTCTGGCATGTGTACATTTATTGTAGCCATTTGTATCAGTCTTTCAGTTAAAGCCTGGCTGCTGTTAGATATCAACTCTTGGCCATGACACATTTCTAAGATAATTTCTAATTTTTTTTTCTTCTTTTTTGCTTAGTTTCAATTTAATGTAGGTCATATTCGATTGGCTATCAGTGTAAAGCCATTAAGCCTTATATTTTTTTTTCAAGAATCGTTTACTCACCAGTAATATACAATCGCCTGAGGAGACACATTGTTATGTGTTGAAAAACAACTGCAATTGTGTGGCGATTCTTATATATTTTTGTTGTAATATCCTAAAATATAATTAATAGAAGTAGAAGGTTTGGCACTCAGGATGCTAAAGGTAACATCTATCAGCTGACTCCAGAGTTTTGTAGAGAGACTCTCTGAGAATTACTCTGCCCACTCATTCAGAGGATATATAACCTAACTGTGCAAATATCGAAGGTAGCAGTGAATGGGTTAATGTATTCAATTTTATTTATGACACTCATCTTATAACATCCATTCAATGAGTTGAAGTTTTAAAAGCATCATATTTTTTGTTTTGAAATCTTGCAACATTTAGACACTCTTTGGAGCAAATTCCCATTGCAAATTAACCAGAGAATTAAAGTTTTATGATGTGTGATAACATCGACAGTTCCTGAATATTTGACTTGGATAAACCCACAGTATGGTTTATCAAGGGGATCGTTTCCCGCCTTATTCAAATATGATTTGTTAATCATTTTAACTCACCAAAATGGCAAGGTTAGTAAAATAAGAAAATGAAATATTTTCAAATGTGAAAATAACGCCTAAACCCAATCTTGTTTATAAAAATTAGTTTAAAGAAAATAAACATTAATCAGAACAAAAAAAAACAAAACATAACAAAAAACAAAAATAAAAAACATAAAACAAAAATAAAGCATAAAAATAAAAACAAAAAAACAAACAAAAAACCAAAAAAACATAAAAAACCAAAAAAACATAAAAAAACCAAAAAAACATAAAAAACCCAAAAAAACATAAAAAAACCAAAAAAAAAAAAAAATAATGACCAAAACAAGAAAAAACAAAACAAAAATCAAACAAAAACTAAATATAAACAACAAACGAAAACCAATCAAAAAACATTTTTATCAGCTCTAAGCAGTCCTCTAAGCAAGCATATTTATACCAAGATGACTACTAAAAAGGGTATCTTTGACAGAGAAACCATAAAAGCCAGTCCAATATGTACTAGATGAACCAAAAAACATCCAACCCTCAAAGCAACCATGTGTATACGTAAATGACAAATTATAAAGCTAAAAAATGCCGCCTTCTGCCAAAGATGAAAGCTGTTAGGTAATAAAAAAAAGAAAGTTTCATCTCCAAAGAGCATATGTGGGTGGATGTCATACCTTACTTGACTGCCGAGACCTACCCGGTACTGTTTCGCAGAAAATAGCAGAATGCCAGAAACAATATCTTCCACCTATGCAAGGGTCTGGAGGGGGTAGGTAGCAGTTTTGGGTGTATCTTCATTAACGAGTAGCTCTTTCAGACGGAAGAAAGAAAACCTTATGTCATTGGAAAAGGAAGGAAAGGAGGAAGGAAGGGAAAGGAGAAAGAAAAGAAGAAAAGAAGGGAAAGGAGAAAGTAAAGAAGAAAAGAAGGGAAAGGAGAAAGTAAAGAAGAAAAGAAGGGAAAGGAGAAAGTAAAGAAGAAAAGAAGGGAAAGGAGAAAGTAAAGAAGAAAAGAAGGGAAAGGAGAAAGTAAAGAAGAAAGAAGGAAAGAGAAAAGTAAAAGAAGAAAAGAAGGGGAAGGGAGAAAGTAAAGAAGGGGAAGAAAGGAAGGGGAAGAAGAAAGGAAGGGGAAGAAGAAAGGAAGGGAAGAAGAAAGGAAGGGGAAGAAGAAAGGAAGAAGAAAGGAAGGGGAAGAAGAAAGGAAGGGGAAGAAGAAAGGAAGAGGAAGAAGAAAGGAAGGGGAAGAAGAAAGGAAGGAAAGAAGAAAGGAAAGAAGGAAAGAAGAAAGGAAAGAAGGAAAGAAGAAAGGAAAGAAGGAAAGAAGAAAGGAAAGAAGGAAAGAAGAAAGGAAAGAAGGAAAGAAGAAAGGAAAGAAGGAAAGAAGAAAGGAAAGAAGGAAAGAAGAAAGGAAGGAAAGAAGAAAGGAAGGAAAGAAGAAAGGAAGGAAAGAAGAAAGGAAGGAAAGAAGAAAGGAAGGAAAGAAGAAAGGAAGGAAAGGAAAGAAGAAAAGAGAGAGATGTATTCCCATTTTGACAAGAATCAGAACAACAGACTCATGCATATTTTTCTGTGAATTTCTAACATCTTGTGAAGACTGAAAATTTGGAGTTCTGCAACAATCATATTCACCCCGAGAATGGTACTACAAGATGAAAGCTTTTTTTTTTTTAAGTTATTGTTCTAAACAAGATTTCCATATATGGTAAGGATATTTTAGTAAACATGCTCGCAATTAAATGGAGTGTCAAAAACGACCTTTCCTCTCCCCCATGACACTGCTTTTTATTTTAATTACCTTTACTCTTCGGCAGCGTTTATCGTTTTAAAAAGCAATCATCAGAATTGTAGTAAAACCTAAACATATGAAAATGAATTCATACATTTTTTTCTTCTTGAGAATTTACAACAAAAATATTAAAAAGCTTTATTAGATTGCATCTTGACTTCAGTCACTTTCCCCATTCTATGATGTGTCTTGCCTACTTCTGAATGACATTTGTTCTAAAGAGCTTTCCTCTGTGGTACCTCAACTGTATGAATTTAAGTGTACAACTAGATTGGGTACTGCTTCACGTCATTTTCTCGTTGATATAGTTAGATGTAACCGGAAGTTCTATTCTACTAGCTTCTTTTCTCGCACTTCTCACCTGTGAAACTCTTCGGTTTCTTGCTTCTGTCTCACCTGCGATCGTTAAAGATTTAAATGCAACATTAATTGTCATCTTCTATCTTCCTGACATATGTTCTTTTATTGTCCTTTTTCCTCACTTCTTTTTTACTCCCAGTAACTTCTTGCATCTTATTGGCATTATTTATCATCTTATGTTTTCTCGACATCTGTTCTTTTATTGTCCTTTCTCCTCACTCAAGTTTTCTCGTTCTTTTTCACTCCCAGTAACCCCTTGCATATTAGTGGCATTATCGCCATCTTCTGTCTTCCTGACATCTCTTCTTTTATTGTCCTTTCTCCTCACTAAAAATTTTCTTTCTCTTCCGCTAACCACGCGTGTCTTAATGGCATTATCATGTTGCTTGGGATAGACCTATAAAGATTTCAGATTGTTATTAAAGTAAAATTTCTATAGTCCTTTATAAACTCATCATTCCAATAAGGGTCATATAAAGATTGCCTTCGGCATGAGGTAGTTGCAAAATTTTCGGATCAACCAAGAACCACCGACTTCTAAAGAAATCGGTTATTTTATTGGATTTTGTTTGCAGGGGGGGATATTCAAAGCTTAGGTAAAGATAAGAATTTAGCACACTCTCAAAATCTTTAATCACATACCCAAGATGATTTTTTTCCTCCAAGTATTTCAATGTTGAAATTGGATGTGTTAAAAATAAGATTCTCAAACACTCCAGAATGCTTCAAAAGAGGATCTGGAACTGTTCCAGGCTGAAGCATTCAAGTTCTTGGGATGTTTTCTCGTATTAAATTACACTTCAAATAAATCATGTTGTCAGTACGTAATTATCAATTAGAATCTATCCCATTGTTCACATGCCAGCAGATTTGATCTCTTGTGAACCTGTGTTTATTTTTATTAAAAGTTATCAAATTATTATTATCAAATAGAATCTATCCCATTGTCCACTCGCGAGCCTGTGTTTATTTTTATTAAATGTTATTATCAAATTATTATCAAATAGAATCTATACCATTGTTCACATGCCGGCAGATCTGATCTCTCGTGAGCCTGTGTTTATTTTTATTAAAAGTTATTGATAGAGGTGCTCGTCAAAAGGATTATCTACGAAACCATTTTAAACCAGGTTCTTAAGAAAAGATCCAAAAAGATGGGAAATACTCTTATTAAAATCAGTTTAGATATTCTTGATAAAATACAGAGGAGAATGTTATTGGACCTGACATCTTGGCTTCAGTCACTTTCCCCACTGCTGTTTGTCAAATAAGACAGGCTAGGAAAATTTTAGTGATTTTCATTTAGTTTTTCCAGTGTTCTTAGATTTTAGCATTGGGTGGGAGTGAGGAAGTATAAAAACTATTCCCCCTGTCCATTGTCGCAAGCACTTTCAGTCATTTCTGTAGTCATTTTCAAGTGCATTGATTTACATAGAATTTTAGTATCTGTCTATATTTCTGAGATGAGAACACATGGCACAGTGGATAAGGGCGTTAGTTAGATCCAGTGACAGGACCCAAAGAGTGAGAGTTCAATACCCGGTTAAGGCAGTGGAGAACTTGGAGAGGGGAATTAACAGGAGATAACTGATATCAATTAAACATGGCACTTGAAACTACAACAGTCTACCCCAGTGAACGAAATAAAAGGTTCAGTTGGACATTCCAATCACCTGAAGAAGGCCGGAGCGTACAATGGCTGAAACGTTGTAATAAATATGTCGACAAAGATGAGAACAATAGTCCGAAAAATGTATGTAGTATAGAATTTTAGTGTTTTCGACCAGAATTTTTCTGAAGGATTCTTGTAGATTGTGGGCAGATAAATATTTTTTATTGCACTTTACTCTGATAAGCGACATGTGAGGCAGCTACTCTAGGAGGTGTTTCGTTTGGTTTGGTTTACGGCATATCAACCTCAACGGGTTATTTAATGCCGACAAAATTTTCATTGTTGGTAATATTTTTTTTTCTCCAAAAATCTATTTCCGGTAAGAATTTTCCTTCACTGCTAATACTTTTTTTTTTTCAAAAATGTATTGTTCGTAATAATTTGTTTTTACAAAATATTTCTGGTATTAAAATCTATTTTTACACTTTCATAGAGTTTTGACCCGAGTTGGGGGGGGGCGGTTAAGTATTTGCCCATAGCCGGGACCCTAACAGGTGCTACTACCCCGGGTCAGTGTGGACATGTGAACACCAGGTCCACACTGCGGAAATAAATTATAGTCATGGAGCCTTATGGTTGTCTCTTAATTATTTAATTAATATTTGCTTTGTTGTTACATTGAGCTCTCTGGATTAGATCCTCTTTGGAATTATCCATACGTATTACCAAATTATATATATATATATATATATATATATATATATATATGTATGTATGTGTGTGTGTGTGTGTGAGATACAGTGCATTGATAAGGAAGATTATGTTGACAATATATTTGTTGAAAGGCCTTTGTTCCATCATTAAGCTGCAAACTTACTGATTTACATTAGGATATATATATATATATTTCTAACATGAACAGACAGAAGTTACCCAAATATCAAAATACATTGTTTCATCATGGTAATAATTGACAGCAGGTTTCCAGTGCCTACTGACACAGTAGGCAAAGCGCCATGAAACCATTTTTGTTTGGTAGCCAATAAACTAATGGGAAAAATAAACAAATTCTTTCAAATACTTTTCGAAACTGTTAAGTGAGGTAGGAAGCTCATGAAGAGAAAGGTGGAAGAAATTATATACATGTGCATTAGCAGCCAACTGATTCAAATCTGAATCATCCACAAGCAGAGATGAGCATAGCCTTGCTGTAGAACCAGTTAGCAATGTCGATACGGACACACACACACATATATATATATATATATATATATATATATATATATATATATATATATATATATATATACTATTTACATTATTCGGACTATTGTCAACATCTTTGTCGCCATATTTATTACAACGTTTCGGCCGTTGTACGCTCCGGCCTTCTTCAGGTGGTTGGAATGTCGAACTGAACCCTTTATTTCGCTCGCTGGGGTAGACTGTTCTAGTTCCATGTGCCATGTCTAATAGATGTCAGTTATCTCCTGTTAATTCTCCTCGAGGACACATGGTACACTGGATAAAGGCGTTGGTTAGATCCAGTGACAGGAGCTAAAGAGCGAGAGTTCAATATCCGGTTAAGGCAGTGGAGAACCTACAGAGGAGAAATAAATATATACAAGATTTTAGAGTGCGTGCATTGGTCCGCAGTGCGGCCTGTGAGTTGGATGTCTCAGTCGTAGACCAATATTTAAGCGTAGCCAAAATTTGTTGAAAACATTTTTACTATTCATTTTTATTTCTATCAATTTATTCTGCAAGTCGTACAATCCAACTTTCTCTTAATCTGACTAACATTTGAACAAAACGTTTCATTCTGATTTACTATTTGTATTTCTATGAATTTTTTCTCCGAGTTAAGGCCTGCAATTTTACTTTTTGATCTTATCAACATATACACGAAATGTTTCATTTACAATGACCGTTTCTAATTTTCAAGAACTGGTAGGTATCGAAATGTTTTATGAAATTTCGTTTTATCGGAACCCACAACGTACGAAGTTGTAGTGGACCGTGTCTGTGATGTTGTTGAGTAGACGTAGGTT
Source organism: Acanthosepion pharaonis (assembly GCA_903632075.3). Taxonomy (NCBI): domain Eukaryota; kingdom Metazoa; phylum Mollusca; class Cephalopoda; order Sepiida; family Sepiidae; genus Acanthosepion; species Acanthosepion pharaonis. Next base: position 708,500 of record CAHIKZ030000611.1, read on the forward strand.
CAGATCTTCCTGCTAGCTGGTCCAACTACATGAAAAGGTTGGACTTTAATTAAGTCCAAAGAATGCAAAGAAAACAAGCACAAGACCGATAATATATGTATACAAATATATATATTAATAACAAGTTACATGGAAACAGTTACAAAGGACAAAGTGTGTGTGTGTGAATATTATATATATGTGCGTGTGTGAATTTTATATATGTGTGTGTGTATTGTGCTTAGCGTGTTCCCAGCATTTGGGAAACGCTATCTCTTTGAGCGTTCACATCTTCGAGGTAATAAGGCTGAAAGCCTGAGGAAAAAAGAGAGATTTACCTCCAGGTGTCGGCCCAAGTGAAAAAGAGGAAGAGGCGAAGGGTCAGCGACTATTTATAGCCAGGGAAAAGAGACCTCTGGTGAAAGGGTTAACGAACTAAAGGAGGAGTTAAATCCGACAAAGTCTAATAATGTAGCCAAACTGTTAATCATGAATGGACAACAGGCAGACTGCGTGTCCTTGATCCGTGTCGATTCGGAGTTGGCAGGTCATAGGGCGGGGTTAGACGGTTTCGTAATTATATTATTTTTCAGATATTCAGTATATGCAAGTTATTTTAACAGCGTATATTTAGGCTGAAATTTGCTGGCTGCAGCTAGCATTATCGATGTATGTAACCAGATACATTTCAATTATATACAAGATTAAAAATGAATAACAAACATATTTATACATTATAGTGATTTTCTAAGCCCGGCTTAGATGTGGTACAAGGCCGAAAGTATGGGGCACCCAGTGAGGATCGAACTCACTACTCAGTCGTAATTGATCTAGCAAGACAAGCTTTCTAACCATTACACTACGTCGAGGTGCCCTAAGATTTTCTAAGCGTAGCTTAGATGTGGCACAAGACCGAAAGTATGAGGCAACCAGTGAGAATCGAACTCACTACTCAGTCGTAACCGGTTTAGCGAGACAAGCTTGCTAACCATTACACCACGTCGAGGTGCCCTATTTATACATTATATATACGAGATAATGATATACATTTTTCAAGAACAATATTGGGGAAACTGTATGACAAAGTGAAAAAAGTTTTCTTGTGACACGTTTTGTCCAATTAAGTCTTAAAAGACGAAACACACATCACAAACTCTAGGGCCTCTAAATCTAGGGGTCCTCCAGCCAAGATGTATAATACTTTTGTCACTGTCATAGGCCTCGTATACACATGTTTCCATAACGCATTATAGACTCTAAAGAAGCCTCCAGTAATTTTCCTTAACTTCCATTTTAGAATGATTCTGTCTTAAGCCGAGAATTAGATGTTCATATTGATTTCTTCATACATTATTTTTTAAATTTTAACATTCATGCAGTTTTTTCAATCACATACTGTATTTAACAATAACATCGTATACAGTGCATTGCAAAAGTCTACACCCTTTTAAAACTGGATGTATTTCGTTCATTTTGATAGGAACAATTAATGATTTAAAATCTATAATTTTTTTTAATAAGATCTATCACACTTTTATTTAATACACAAAATACATTTGAAAAATTTAAAACTGATTCTTAAACAATGATAATTTTGAAAAATGTCTTTGCAAAAGTCTACACCCCCGTTGACGTGTCTTTGTGGATGATTCTGCTGCGTCATTTACAGCTTGCAGACGCCTCAGGTAGCCTTCCACGTGCTTGCTGCAGTGGTTTACATATGTTCGAATGTAATACTTTATAATAAAGATTTTTAGCTCTACCATTGTATTGAACCTTATTTTAAATTAATTTTGTGAACATTTGAATCGATATTCGATCTCTTTACATTTGTGTGTGTGTATATATATATATATATATATATATAAATAAAATGAAAAAACAGACCACTTTAAGGTACCATTACAATAATTTATTTCACCAAAATCCTTTTTGAAGGACTCCGGATCATCAGGTAACACTTCCAACAACGAAATGAAAGGAAAAATGGGATTAGAAATTGATGGGTAGTGTAATTTTTGTAATTTAACAGGGAGGTGATAGTTTATATATATATATATATATATATATATATATATATATATATATATATATATATATAGGCAGCAATCCTTCGTTTATGCATGTTTCATTAAAAACGACAGACAAGGTACTACGGTTAAGCTTTTTTTTTTTTTTTTTTCTTGTGTTCAAACAAGAGCTTTCTTTTTTGGGCAAAGTGTAAAAACCTTCCAAATGTTTTATATTTCCGAGTGCTTTCGGCTATACCTTTAGCCATTATCAAGGATGATTTTATTTTCCAGCTTAATTGAGTGTGTACATTATGTGTATGTCTTAGTGTGTAGTAGGGATGTTTTAATTTCTGAATACGGTTAGCACATTGTGGCCTTGTTCGTAGTTAATATTGTTAAAAGTTGTTTTTTTTTCTTTTTTATTATTAAAGCTTCCATTATTTTTAATCTTTTTTTACAGGTGGATGCAGTTAATATATTCGTGTTTTCTACTAGTATGTTTCTAATGGGGTCTGGTATGTTTGTGAGTGTGTTTAAATGTTTAGAGTCTTGTGTGTGTGTGTGTAAAGTTTGTGTGTGTGTTTGTCCAGAAAAGAAAGCTCTTGTCCGAACACAAGAAAAATTAAATAAAAAGCTTAACCGTAGTACATTGTCGTTTTAATGAAACATGCATCTATATATATATATATATATATATATATATATATAAAGAGAGACTTTCTGCCTACTTTTGAAAAAATATAGAATATTTGAAATAATAGCATTTTTCTGAATCTATCAGCTATTGACCTCAAATACTGGCTGCTAATAGTTAGCCCATCTTGGGCCATTTAGCAGAACCCTCCCTCCCCCGCTTCGCTATCCCCTCATTATATTACGCACATTACACTCACTGTCCTGCATGAGTTTATCTTTAAGTACAAACAGGATACAAATAATTCCAGTCATTTTTTCTTAACCTGGGCCCCTTGGCCCCAATCTAGAATAAAGTTTATCTCTTGTTGAAGCTAATGACGTCAAAAGGCAAAGAAGAAAGACAGTGAAAAAATGTGTTTGGGTATGTGTGCATGTAAGGGTGGAGAGGAATTATCAGATGAGAGAGAGAAAGTAAAATATAAAGTGCTAGAAAAAGAGAGAGAGCTACAGAGAGAGAGAGAGAGAGAGAGCTACAGGGAGAGAGTGAGAGTGAGCTACAGAGAGAGAGAGAGAGCTACAGAGAGAGAGAGAGAGCTACAGAGAGAGAGACAGAGAGTGAGCTACAGAGAGAGTGAGAGAGAGCTACAGAGAGCGTGTGAGAGAGAGCTACAGAGAGCGTGTGAGAGAGAGCTACAGAGAGCGTGTGAGAGAGAGAAAGAAAGCGAGAAAGTAAGAGATGAGGTTTGAAGGATACAAACTGGTAATTGTTTGTCACGCTCGGTCTTCAGGAGGAACGCTAATAAAACATTGAAGAAAAATACAGACTTTGCGTTTACTAAACCCCCGATTGGTAGAGTTCAAGGTCAAATTAGATGTGGGGTGGGAGAGAGAGAGAGACAGTAAAAGCAAGAACAACAAGTTATGCCAAGCTTCCAAATCAACTTTCAAAACATTGACTTTTACCTTGGTTTAAACATCGAACCTTAGTACTGGATAAAATACGTATTTATTTTGGTCACGAAACAGACACACAAAACAGGTCTACCGATATACAATGTATGCTGTTAAAAATGTTACTAATAATGATTATATATATAATTGGCAGAATAGGTAATGGCTGCTCCATTTACTGTTACATAGTATCTACTTATTTAAGACGTTGCATACTGAGAAAGACAATATTCGAAAGATAATAACAGCACAGGGTTCAAGAAAAAAACCCAAAACATACAAATGTCAACAAATAACTCAGATCTAAAATGCCCAGCTAACAAATCCATAGACTTTTACTTTGAAAAGACTGAATTTCAGATGTCATCCAAGAACCACCGTAGTCACATCGCTGAACCGAGACATTCAAAGAACAAGGTAGAAAGATCCCACTTTTCCTTTGGAGAAGTTTACAAAGATCTGCAACGAATCCGCCAACTCGCAGAGGACAGATAAGGCTGGCAAAATATTATCGAATCAGTATACAATGTCACTAAAGATGAGAGAACGTGTTAATTTATGACCTCGAATCCAAACAGTTTTGATAATGATATATGAGAGATAGAGATGTAGTTGAATGGCTGTTTTTCATTTTTACAAGTTTGTTTAAAAAAACCAACAAATTGTTAAGAATTTTAAAAAAGTATTTAATCTATTTCAGATCATTTTCTCGGTTTTTGGTACACATTTAAATATGATTTCGTTAATGTCTGTGTACTTTCGGCTTTCGTAAATCTGTAACAATCTGGAAAACTTATTTACCAGACAACCTCAAACGGAGATTCTTTCGAGCTACTGTAGGGCCGGTTATATTGCGTGGTGCCACTGCCTAACTATTCCAAACGTTGGGCACAGTGTCATGATAAGCCCTCAAGAGTTATGCCCGTTGCATTAGGGTTCGGTGTGAACATAATAAAGAGATGGCTGAACAAGCCCTAACGTTTTAAAAGTGTCCCCTATCTTCATTAAATAATATTACACAGAGTACTGCGAGACAGGAGGATGTCTTTCATGACAAGGGGAGGATTGCTGAACTGTTACGTGACAGTTGTCCTTCTTTTTCATGACACGTGGGAGGTCCTCCTTTTTTGACTGAACTGTTACGTGACAGTTGTCCTTCTTTTTCATGACAAGGGAGGATTGCTGAACTGTTACGTGACAGTTGTCCTCCTTTTCATGACAAGGGGAGGATTGCTGAACTGTTACGTGACAGTTGTCCTTCTTTTTCATGACAAGGGGAGGATTGCTGAACTGTTACGTGACAGTTGTCCTCCTTTTTCATGACAAGGGGAGGATTGCTGAACTGTTACGTGACAGTTGTCCTCCTTTTTCATGACAAGGGGAGGATTGCTGAACTGTTACGTGACAGTTGTCTTCGTGACAGTTGTCCTTTTTCATGACAAGGGGAGGATTGCTGAACTGTTACGTGACAGTTGTCCTTCTTTTTTTGACATGACAAGTGACAGTTGCTGAACTGTTACGTGACAGTTGTCCTTCTTTATGGCAGCAAATGTTGGACGATTTCCTCAAAGATGAAAAAGAGACTCAAGGCGGCGGAGATGTGCTTCTACAGAAGGATGCTAAGGATATCATGGACTTAGCGTGTGGGCAACGATGAGATCTTAGAGAAGTTGCAAATGAGGAGGAGGCTTATACTTAATATCAGGAAGAGGGAGCTGAAGATTCTGGGACACATAATGAGGAAGGAGGGCCTGGAGAATCTGATACTCACGGGTCGAATAAAGGGAAAGAGATACAAGGAAAAACAATGCATGACATACCTGACGGACTTAAGCAAGTGGGTGATAGAACGTGTCCTGGGGGAGGAAGCAGAGGGAAGGAACTTGTTGAGAGTTACAAGAGATAGGGGGAGGTCGGGGGCTATGATCGCCTACGTCCTGAAAGGACATGGCACATTAAAAGAAAACCCACTGCTTGGTCATTAACCAAAGATTGATGGAGCCTACACTCGGGTTCTGAGAGCTCTGTTTAACATCATCTGGTGACTGCATCCAACCAAATCACAGCACTCTGTACCTATCTCTGATATTTCTACAATCTTAAGCAAACGCAGAATATGATTGATGGTGTTATAAAATAAAATATCTCGGCTGATTTGCAGGCAAATAAACTAACGTACTCAAGAGCGAGAGCCGGTTGTGAACGGGACAAGGCCCCGTCACAAAATGACCATTATCGTCGTTTGCGCATAGGCCCGACGCACGAGTTCCGGTCGAAAAATAAAATTTTAAAGTGTTTCTATTTTTCGACCAATAAAAATGCTTCCCTCCTAATTATACTCGCGTCGTTTTTCGAGCCTGTTAAGCCATAAAAACGCCATAAAAGGGGTCACACTACCAGTCAACAGGAGGCCAGGGAAGACACCTGTCACGGTCAGTCTGGGCAGTCAGCAACCAGTGAGAACTACTATGAGAGATCAAACCAGATCGGCAGCCGGCTTATGAGCTATACCACAAGGTAGCTGTCCCAAAATCACACGGTTCCTATTGAAATAAATCACGTAATTCTATTTCTGCTGTTGTCGTATTTCTTTCTTGCAACCATACGCTTGTCTATAACAATGGGATACAAAACAAGAACTTGTGAGTGATCTACTGTTCTCGACAGCTAGTCATGAGACAAGCCCTGCCAGAACCGACATTGTTCAACTATTTTACGACAAAGAATACCACTTTAAAGACCGAGATGGTTGGCGTGATAGACTCAGGAATGTCCGAGCAATCGCGACTGAATAAAAAACAACAACAAAACAAAACAACAAAACAAAAAACAAAACAAAAAACCCCACCCCCACAAAAAAAAAAAAAAAAAAAAAACCCAAAACAAAAAAAACAAAAAAACCCCCCAAAAACAAACAAACAAAAACAAAACAATCCTATTAAACTATTTTTCCTGTGGAGCCGAATTTCTTTAATGTAATTAATGCTCTTGCTTAGATCGTTATTTTCAAATATATCCTTTAAGTTACCCGATTTGTAGAGTTTCTTTCGGGTTTGGTGGAAGTTACAGCAATTTAGTAGAATTTCCCAGACTACGTCATTCATGAACAAATTAAAACTAACAAAAAAAAAAAAGAAAAAAAAAAAAGCACTATTAAACTATTCTTCAGCAACTAACTACTCAGTAATCAAACAAGGCAAAAAACAAATCAAACTTAATGCCGGCACATATTACCCAACAAGAAAAATAAAATTAAACTCCTCACTTATTACAAAAACTGAAAACCTCTAACATGATCATCATCAATATTAAAAACTTCAAACCAAATGTTGCTTATGAATTCGCAGGCCCAAATGAATATTTCTCTGAGAATAATTCAAACACATTCAGTGTGCCAGCAACCTACGTATTTTTTTTTATATAAGTCAAGGTCAATATACCTGTTCTACAATATAGTTTATATAGTAATATATACAATAATATGTAAAACACATTAGTAGAAATAAACTGTTTTTTAATTTATTTTTTATTATTATTAATGGGAGTGCAACGAGTGAGCAGTTTTGAAACAGCAAAATATCTTAAAAAAAAAAAAAAAAAAAAAAAAAAAAATCTTGTAGTTCCAACAAATAATTTATCATGATCATCGCCAATATTAAAAACTTCAAATCAAATGTTGCGTATGAATTCGCTGGTCCAAATGAATAAGATTTCTCTGAGAATAATTCAAACAACACCTATATTGGTTTAATAACCACTACATTATCGCACCGTTTAACGTACCTTTTATCTGATAATAGTTGAATTAAATCATAACACAAAAATGCACATGTTTTAAATCATTAATAAAAAAAAAATACGGTATCAGAGTCGGTAGTAGGCATCTATTTATCTGGCATGATAACAGTAGTGTTCTTTTTTGGTCAAACATTGTCCTTTCGCGAGCAGCGTTTGGCTTAACACAGGGGTCGGCAACCTCTTGCTAACTATGTGCCAACAACATACGTATTTTTAGACAACTCAAGGCCAATATACCTGTTCGAAGTATATTTCATATAGTAATATATAATACTTTAGTATATATTAAAATTGAAACCGCTAAATATCATCTTCGCGTTGTAGTAGTTATTGGTTTGGACTTCGTCATGTCATTTGCGTCTGCGTACCATTGAAAATTGCTTGGCGTGCCGTGGACAGCACGCGTGTCGTGGACAGCACGCATGCCGTGGGTTTCCGGCACCTGGCTTACCAGGTCAATCCTTGCATGGCATTCTTCTGCAGAAGTGACAGATGAAGTTAGAATGTGGAATGGAGCTCTGGCATTGCTCTTATTATCTCTAAAAGTTCATTTCGCCTTTTCCCAGCCTTCATGACTCCTCTATAAACAGCCTCGTGCCAGCCACTGCAATCGTCTGATAGCTGTTCCCAGTGCACTTCAGGTTCCTCTTGCAAACATCCTTGAAACGTATTTTGGGTGGCCTACCGGACCATACATGATGTCTTTTGTTATACAGCCATCATTCATACGGTGTACGTGACCTAGCCATCGTTCATACGGCGTACGTGACCTAGCCATTGACGTTGACAAAAGAGAAGATGCATGCTCCAGGAGTCTGCTTGCTCTTGCACAACAGTATTGATAACTTCGTCTCTTCATGCGATGTCGATGGTACGTCGTAGGTAGCGGAGATGAAAGCTTTTCAGACGTTTTTCCTGCCTGGTGTATGTCTTCCAATGTTTTGCTGGCGTCAAGCAGACTACTAACGTCACGTGCCTGGAATACCTTCAAAGAACAATAAGAATGAGAAGATGATGCCAAACAAAGTCGGTGCTAAAACGCATTCTTGTTTTACGCCACTCTGAATAGTGAATGACACTAAAATTTCACCTTCATAGTTGACTATGACTAGAAAATAGGATTTCTGTCTATCTGTGTAATACCTTTTCACTCGAGATCCATCCAACCGATTTTGACCAAATTTGGCACATACATTGTAGAATGTAAGAGATAAGTCCTTAGCATAAAAAATCGATAATTAAAAAAAAATCAATAATCGATAAAGCCGATAAAAAAAAAATCGATAAATTCAAGTTTTTTTCCTCTGATTTCGTTCAAACTCGGTATGTAGGTGACTTATAAATAACTTGAACCGATTTTAAATATGAATTAAGTTTAAGCGTCTAATGATTTTTTTTCTTTTTCTTTCAGAATTAACAACTTTGGCAATATCAATCCTGGAAAGATTAACAATCAAACAACGTGTTAAAGTTATCGAAGCCTATTACGAAAATGGACGTTTAAACAGAATTTGAAATGGAAAGTACCCAGGTTGCATCATCTCTCGAAACAGCGAAGTCAATTGGCGACCACAATCGTGCGACTTGACGCCTTTAGATATCTTACTTTGGGGTCATCTCAAAAGTAAGGTCTATGCCAACAAGCCAACAACAATTCAACAGCTGAAGGATGAGATAATAAGGCATATTGGTGAGATCGAAGAGTAACTATGCAGAGACGTCATCAAAAATTTTGACCATCGAGTGGAGATGTGCCACCGAAGCCTTGGCGGACATTTGGGTGATATTATTTTTCACACATAATTGCCATGACTTAATTAACATGATCCGATCAGTCTTAATGAAACACCCTTTATCATGACGAGCTCAACAATACCTCATTTTTATTTCTACGCCACTGCGTTCAATGAAAAACCGAAGAACAAAAAATCGATTTCAACACAAATTTTAAGCTAAAAACTCCCTAAATTTTCAAGCAATATAATACAAAATTTACTCAATTGCAGCCAATAATAAGTTGATTGTTTAACAGTCATTTAACTTGATAATTGAGTTAACTCATATAGGGAAAACCCGCGTAAATAGCGAAAAATGGCGTTTTTTTTTTACCGGTTTCTTTCTTATTTCTCGTTGATCTTTCAACCAATTTTCATCAAAGTTAACAATTGATTTACAAATTTATCGTCTTTTACATCCCTGGGAGCACACTGACAAATTGAATTTCAAAAACTCCAAAATAATTGTGGCCTGAAGTGGGTCTTCATGTTGCCTATTTTACCCCTTCATGTCCTTGGCTAACTTCGATTGAATAAATACAGACTACTTCTGTTATGTCAGTAATTACATTAATTCAAAAATTTGTTTTTTATTGAAAGTACTGTAAAGTAATTGAAGATGGTCTGTTACATCTAAACATGATGCTGTTTTTGCTCCATTCTAATTGAACGCTTTTTCTGATTGATCAGCTGGGTATGGTTGCTAGTATGAAATAATTCTATACACAAGGTAATTAATAATTTCATTATATATAAAGTAATTCTATTCACACCATAAAATAAAATCAACAATTATTACTGGCTTCTCTTTAAGATCACTAAGAATTTATAGCCCTCAATAGTCTATATATATATATCATATATATATATATATATATATATATATATATATATATATATATTTCCTCAGACAATGTATACACACATATACCTATCCACATACACAAATACATGTAAAACATCCGAAATCAAAGTTTGGGTTAATCTTCTCGAAAACTGATGTTACTTTATGCCCTAGTGGTTTCACAGTGGAGGCTTGTATTTGTACTAAGTCGGTCCTAAAATGGGTTCGACGTACAAAACGTTAGGAACTTGATATAATAGGTAATGACGCAGATTAATCTAGTTGTGGTCGCTGATACTTTAGTATTCGACTAACGGTCGTCCGGCATTGACTGACTGACCGACTCACTAAGCGACGGTATTTAGTCACCCCCCACCACGTGGGCATCATGTGGCACAAGGCCGGTTTAACGTGGGATCTCGGCCAAAAATATGCCCATTGAACTCGTATAAACGGGTTCAGGGTCAGTTTACCTCCCCGAAAGAGAATCCGCCCTTCGGCGTAGCCTCTTCGGGTTCTTCCCCGCCCGAAGGCAGAGAGTTCAAGCGATCAGCCAGTCGACTGACTGACCAACTCCTGAGCGACCTCTACAACTCCTACTTATTATAGGTGGGAGAGTCTATTAACTATAGAATAGGTGTGTTCCACTATAACAGTCTTATGTCTGCATTTGAAGACAAGTTCATTGGTTTTTTTCATATTTGGTTATTTTTTTCCTTGGAGTATAGATCACATCTGCCCTGAAATTGTTGAAAGTTCGGGCCTTACATATGCTAAGGTTAAAAGCTAATCAGATTTACAAAACTAGAAAAATAATCAATATAAATAATTTTAATAAAACTCAACATAAAATTCTACCTACCAACTCAATAATAATTACATTTAAAAAAGAATTATCTAAACAGAAGTTGAAATTGGTTAAAATTACATTTATTGCATTATTCTTTTGATTATCATGGCTATTAACACTGATCTCCTTCCAGCAATTCCTGCAACTAAGCCAGACCGAAACATAATGCTTTGCATTTTGAGGAGTTTCATCAGATTGGCTAAAAGAAAGGATATGGTTGCTAGTAGAATACAAATTGTAAAAACGATTACAAACATTAAAAAGCGTGAAAAAAATTTTAAATATAAATATCTTATTTAAAAAGAAAAAAAATCGATAATACAAAGTATCAACTAGAAAATTAAAGAAACGATATGTGAAAATGATTAAAAAAAATCAACATAGCACACGCAGACACACAAAATATTTGATAGAATATTCAAATAGCAGATATTTAAATATGTACCATAAACTAAGACAAAAGTGCCTGAAATAGAAAAATAAAAAAAAAAATTGTTATAAATATATATATATATATATATATATATATATATATATATATATATATATATAAGCAAATATATGGATATGGTTCCGACAGTATGAAGAAAACAGATTGAAACGGAACGCTGATCTTGAAAAATTTCAGTTGACTGTTTTGATTAGTCTTACTCTTATGTCCATCGTCTTTTCATGTTGAATTAAATATAGTCTAATGTTAATTGTGTTTTATTAATATGTCCTGAAGATGGTCTACTAGACCGAAACGTCCGACATTATATTAACATTAAAACAGCATAATTGCATATTAGGATTTTTTTGTTTGTTTTTTCCGTATATATATATTTTATATATATATATATATATATATATATATATATATATATAACTGTTTAATAAATGAACAGAGTTTTTACTTAAATACAAGTAGACACTAAAGAAAAATGTTTAAAGTGATATGTATGAGAGAAAAAGCAAATAGATTAAAAATCCACAGTTGGAAGCATTTGCTTTTTAAGAAAAACTGTGCTCAATACAAAGTAGAGCAAAATATTATTATAATATTTTTATTATAAGAGATTATAAAAAAAAACATTTTTAAATCGCTACACAAAAGCTTTCATGTTTCAATGCTATGATTGGTTATAAAATGATTTCTTAGGGAAATTTATAAAGAAATCATTACCTATGTAGAAATTTTCAAAATGATTGTATGTTATGGGCATTTTTGATTAATCTCTTTATGAAGACACGCCAAAACGTCACTGCATATTTGGGGAATTTCTGGATAGTGGTTTTCTCAAAAAATATTTTACCCCCAAATTCTTATTTCAGATACACATATGATTCTCTACTAATATAACCACAAGACATAATACTACCCGATATTGTCAACAAGGTAAATAACGTTGAATCCACAATAGACTTCACCTTTGAACTTGAGTCCAGCGGTACCCTACCCTTCGTTGATATATTACAGAGAAATGACAATGAACTTCAGTTTGAGGTTTACAGAAAATCTAACAAGAATGACCTGGTCAATTTTTATTCCCGCCACTGTAACAAGATCAAATTGGGAATAATTATAGGATTCTATTTAAGCGCACTAAGAATCTGCAGCCCCCAATATTTACCCAAAAATGAAACATACAAAGAAAACTGTGGTGGTAAAGCAACGACTCAACTGTTAATAGCAGATAGGAAATGCGAGGAGGGTAACCGACAAAATAGTGTCACACGTCCAACCTTCACACGAGAAAAACACTCAGTCCTCAGAAACAAAATCGCACCTGCTTTATACAGCCGAGGACCGACCATAATTTGCATGTGAATGACGAGACAACGAGATTTCACGTTAACTGTCCGAGACCGCCAGATATAAAACATGGGCGCCGCCATTTTGGTGCTTAACCGTTGAGCAATCAGAGTTTGCACGACGCACATATTCGCGGGCGTTTCCGAGGAAGGCCATTTTCACAATTTTCCCCACTTTCAAAAACCTACAATAACCTCATTATTTCATCATGAGTACTAAAAGAAAAGCATACAAAATATACAACAGAAAATACGATATTAACAATAAACTAGATAAAAATAGATACATAACCAGTCAGTTATGATACATGCTTAGGCGTGTATCTGATAACTGACCGACGAGGGAGATTTTTTTCCTCCCACAGTAGGTTGTCAGTTATCATCCAAGGTCTGTCCTGCTATTTACCCATAACTGGGGACAGAAGAAGAGAATTCATACCTTTCCCACATAAGTGAATGTTATGGAATTCGAACTCGGCTCTCAGATTCCTAAATCCAAGTCACTATCCATTACTCCACCGTTCCTCCTACAAAATACTATCCACTATTCAAAACAATCAAAACAACTAAATAATCACAACTGCATCCAAAAATATGGGTTTGATCAGAACCAAAAATACCCACAATAATAATTATTCTGGAGCAGTTATATATAGAATAAATTTCCAGAACTGTTCCTCACAATACATTGGGGAAACTTGTAAAATTTAAAAAAAAAAAAAAAAAAAAAAAAGTATCTTATCAAGTCCCCAAAATAAATAATTTTTTGTAAATAAATAATAAAAATAATAAAAAAAAATAGTAAAAATAATATATATATATATAAAATAATATATATATGTGTGTATATATATATATAAATATAAAAATAATATATGTGTATATATATATATATAAAAATATAAATATATATATATATATATATATATATATATATATATATATATATATATATATATATATATATATATATATATATATATAAATAATATATATATATATATATATATAAATAATGTATGTGTGTATATATATATATATATATGTGTGTGTGTGTGTGTGTATATATATATATATATAAAGACAACAGGGGTTCGAGCAGGTCTACTGTTACGGCTAAAACCCATTGAAACACTGGTTCCCATAAAAGTCTGGTCAATACTTAAATGGATGCCCACTTGGGAATATGAGGTGCTATTACGTTTGGATGTGCGGGTGGGGTAACAGATAACGACTGAATTGTTAATCGGAGAGCGGAGTTCAAATTCCCGTTAGGTTTCCCATTTTGCACAAATACCCTTGGGAAAGGTATGAATCCACTTCTCCGCCTCTGCTATGGGTTAATTCATAAGACTTGTATCACTAAAACCATTATCTCCAAAACTAAAATTGCATAAAAATATTTAGATTTCGGAATTAAATGACCCAAAGGAGTATTGATATGCTGGTAAACAGAAACAATCACCCAACACTTTCATGGCTTTATTGTAGTTTATTTGTTGCTCATGACATCTCTGTTGACTCGTCAGTACAGGGTGTGATTTATACTAAGCCACAGGTTTGGCAAACTAACTTGCAATTTGCTGCATTGGTACCAGGGTGCAGTGATATGTCATGTCGGATAAGCCCACTCACTGACCTGCACACTTTGTTGCATCGAATGCATGGTAATGGTTAATCATTTTAAAAAATCAGTTTTCTTTTTTTTTTAACAAATGATCTTCACCCATTATTCAATTATTCCTGATTTGATCTTGTTAAAGTTGTTGAGAGTCACTCGGCGTAGAGAGTGACAGAGTAAGAGGCACAGTTTATGCAGATGTGCGGGGAAGATAATGTTTAAGCCTATACTTCAACAGGTTAAGATTATAGTGATCAGGAAAGCATCCTTTTGGAAGTTGTTTCCACAAAGCAGGTGGAGGGTTACAGATTAAGAGGCACAGTTTATGTGGATATGTGGGGAAGATAATGGTTAAGCCTAGACCTTAACTCGTTAAGATTGTAGTGATCGAGGAAGCATCCTCTTGGGAGTCGTTTCCACAAAACAGGTAGATGGTTACAGATCTAAGAGGCACAGTTTATGTGGATATGTGGGGAAGATAATGGTTAAACCTAGACTTGAACAGGTTAAGATTGTAGTGATCAGGAAAGCATCCTCTTGGGAGCCGGTTGCACAAAGTATTGGTTGGCAGGAAGAAGATTCTCAAGAGGAACTTCTCACCAGTTGAATACAAAGAGAATGTGAGTGGTTTGCTACAACACACGTAACATGGCCAGTTCTAGTCATGAAGGTTAAAACTGGTGGAACTAAATAATGTCGGTCGTCTGAACACTTTTCATAGAAATGTGGTGCAAATTATTCTTATTTATTGTATTTCTTTGCCCCATGTCAGTTTCATCTTTTTAATGTATTGTGTCTTTGCCCATCATGTAGTTTTTTTTTAAGGTATCATGTCTTCACATGTCTGTTGTTTCCTCTGATGATTTTTTTAAAATTTAATTCATCCCAAGTAAGGTGATAATGCCACTAAGATGCAAAGGGCTGCTGGAAGTGAAAGAGAAGGAAAAGATTTTAGAAGGAACTACAAACTGAATAATGGTATAAAGTTTTGGCCGAGACATTAGAAATTTTTTAGAAGCAGAATTTAGAAGGAACAGGAACACGAGGGACAGACCTCTACTTCTGACGACAACAGGAACACGAGGGACAGACCTCTACTCCTGACGACAACAGGAACACGAGGGACAGACCTCTACTCCTGACGACAACAGGAACACGACGGACAGACCTTGATTCCTGGGCAGCTCAATAAGTAGGTCAGGAACTCTTGTGGCCATATTGAATTTTAAATAAAACTTCATGCTAAACACTTTCCTCTCATATCCATTTTTTTTGCAAAAATTATAGTTAATAAAAAAAAAAAAGAAAAAAAAAAGTATTTTAAAATGGGGAGATACTTTTCAATCACCCTGTATATTCATCTCAAACAAACACGGCAAGGGTACCAATACAGTACAAGGAAAATAATAAACAGAGCGATATATAGATATTAAGAGGTACTTATCAACTATGTTCAAGCAAAAAAAGTCAAAAGTTTCATACGCACCAATATTGGGTATGGCAGCACAATCATTAGGTGATATAAAATGGCTGACCGTTCATATCCAGGTATACTTAACTATTAGAGAAGATAAACAATCCCTATTGCAGATGCTTTCTCAGTCACATTTATACTTTGTTCAACTCCCACAGAGTCCACCTGTACTTTATACTGCAACTCTGCTGAGCAGACCTTAGTTACAGTTTCTGGGAGAGAGCACATCCACAAGTGTGATGAACTGTTTGAATAAGACCAGTACACTCAAACCCTCAGTCATGATGACTTGTGACTTCTTGCTAGCACAACCATTGATGAACAATTCTATCTACCCAATTTCAGTCACAAGGTTTGAATCAACCTGTGGTATTTTTTTTTTCCAGGTACTTTCCAAATGGTGTTGTATCAAGATGTTACCTTCCTGATAAAATAAAGCAAGATTCAAACCTTGGTCCTCATGGTTGGAAAGCCAACATTCTAACCAGTCGGCCAACCATCTGCAACAACCCACGTGCACAACACAAATTTACATTGTTGTTAAGTTGACACCAAATCAACCACACTACAGATCTAATCTTGATTAGCGTGGTAACATTCTTCAAATGTCACGCGGAAAATTGTTGGTCGTAGATGCCGAGAAAAATGGACAGCAAATTACAAGAAATTACCATAAAATAATTTGATACAAAATGTTCCAGGAATTTGCCAGGTTCAAGCAATTGATAAGGAATACTGACAGTATTGTAGCACTGAGTATGCAAATTCAATGACATTTCGAGAAAGAAGTTGTTTTGTTACAGTTTGATGCTTTTTTTTTTTTTTTTTGTTAATCATTTCACCCCAAGCAAGGCAATAAAACCACTAAGACACAGAGTGTGAAAGATTGTGTGAGAACAATAAAAGAACAGGAACTAAGAATATGGAACATAACAATTGACATTGATCTTCAAGGATTTAAATGCAAAATAGACTGAGAAACATGAGGGTGGAAGAGAGTTCCATGGGCAAGAACTCCAAGAGAAGAAATGTTTAGCATAGAACTTAGTTACATCTAGTCATATTTTTTTTTAATCATTTACCCCAAGCAAAGCAAAGCAATAAAGCCGCTAAGACGCAGAGTGCTACTGAATGTGAAAGAATATGAGAAAAACATTAAATATAAAAGAACAGGGACCAAGAATACAGAAGATAATGATTCACATTGCATGAGGAATCTTTGAAGATCAATGTAAATTGGAAAGCAAAAGTTTCCCAAGCAAGTAGACCTTACTGTTATATCTAGCCATTTTAACTGTAAAATGATGAAACCTCACTGCCAATCCAGTAGTGCACTTAAATTCCTCTATGGTATCTAGACTCTATGAAAGTAATATTTATTTTGAAAGGCTAAAAGGTGGGGGCTGATCTTGAATCTGTCTTATCTTAAATGGAGCTAGCCACAGTTACTGACTCAAACATACAGTATTCCTTACATTAAAACATATTCTTACTATGCTTACCATAGAGGAAAGTTCATAACAATTACCATGAAAGTATTTATAGAAAAGACACAGGGAAGTTATGTTATGGTGGTGGGAAAGTGATTGAAGCTGATGTGCCAGGTCAAGACCAATAACATTGCAGATTCTGCTTTGGATTTTATCAAGAATCTCTAACCAGACCAGATGTGGCAGCAATATCCAAAGCAAGGATGAATGGTGGACTTATAAATATGGGGAACATGTTTTATAATCAATTCACAAATTTAGCAAAGTAACAAAACTGCTAACACACAGGGTTACTGTGTGTGAAAGAATATTAGAAAAAAAAATTAAGGAGCATGAACAATAAAAAAAAAAAAAATAAAAAAACAGGAATAAAGAAGACAGAAGATAACCATTGACACTGAATTTAAATTCTTGAAGATCAAAGTTGACTAGAGAGCAAATAGAAGAGAGTTCCACAGGTGAGAAGTGTGAGAGAAGAAACTGTTAGAATAGAACTTAGTTACATTGAGCAAATTTCAACTGCAAAATGATGAAACCTAGTTGCCAATCTAGTACTGCACTTAAATTCATAAAGTCTAGGTACCCTAGAGGAAAGATTATCGGAACATTTACCATTAAAGTATTTACAGAAGAGGTACAGGGAACTTATGTTATGGCAGTGGGAAAGTAACTGAAGTTGAAGTGCCAGGTCAAGACCAATAACATTGCACATTCTTTGGATTTTATCAAGAATCTCTAAATATATAGCAGGAGCACCAGACCAGATGTGGCAGCAAGAGTCAAAGCAAGGGTGAATGGTAAACTAAGTCTAAGACAGATTCTGGTGATAAATTGCAATTGACTATGAAATCTTGCCTCCACACTAATCAAATTAGTTTTGGTCCATGCTTAGAATATTGCTGCCATATATGGTCCAGTGCCTCTGCAATATACCTGGAGTTCCTTGTTAAGATCCAAAGAGGAATCACCAATATTATTGGTCCTGACCTGGCAGCTTAGCTTCAATCACTTGCCTATCGCTGTAAAGTTGTCCGTTTTTTTTTTTTATGGATGCTGTCACGGTAATTGTTCGGATGAGCTCTTCGATGTGGTATGTAGACTTTGGTGGCAAGATCTCATTAATTTATAGTTGTGCTGGCTAGATGGAGCCATAAGTTTTATGCTAAGAGTTTCTTTTCTCAGACTTCTCACTTGTGGAACTCCATTTCAGCTTCATGCTTTCCAGCCAACTTTAATCTGCAAAAATTTAAATGCAATGTCAATCACTATCTACTCTCCTGATTACTTTTTTTTCTCTTTCTGTCCCTAATTCCTCCACACCCTTTAGCCCCTTATATTTTAGTGGTTTTACTACCTTGCTTGGTACCAATTTAAAAAAAAAAAAAAAAAAAAAAAAAATTGAGGCAGCTGTTTGGTTCTAAGAATTGAACTACTGGACCCTTATATGCCAAAAAAACAGGAAAGTATTTTGTTAAATAAAATTATATATATATATATATATATATATATATATATATATATATATATATATATATATATATATATATATATATATATATATAAATTGAGCTCTACAAAATGGAGCCAAGATTTTTTAAAGTTAAATATATATTTTTTTTTTGTTTTTTAGTAATGTTTCAAAAATAAATAATTTTCTCTGATTAATATTGAAATGGCTCTCAGGAATTTCATCCTCCTTGGGATTATCATTTATATGGTAAATTTACATTTAGCACTGTTTTGTTAAGAACACCTCTTATATATATCTCTTTATTCTTTTTTTATATATATATATATATATATATATATATATATATATATATATATATATATATATATACACACACACACACACACACACACAGAGGGTGTGATGGTAAATTGCCATCATTTTTTATTTTAATTTCCCAAATTGTGTTTTTGTTGACTGCACAGTATAGTAGGGTCAGTTGTGCACTGTCAGAAAAGAGCATCATGAGACAATTCACTCCACCAGAAATTTGAAAACAGCATTCTGTACTGCTTGGCATTCATAAACATTTCAGAATGTTTAGGTGTCACTCTGAGGACAGTGCAGAGGATGCGGAAAGAGTTGGATGATATATCCAGTCAACATCATGGTGTTTGGAGTGATCACAAGTGATGGCAACGTTATGTCTCCATTAGACTCAACAAGGAGGCCTACATAAAATGCCTTGAGGAGGTAGTGTGGCTCTGGGTCAACCTAACTCCACAGGCTCCAAGTTCTATACCACCTTAACCAGGTATTGAACTCACACTCTTTAGGTCCTGTCACTGGATCTAAGTAATGCCTACTGTGCCATGTGTCCCTGAGGAGAATTAACAGGAGATAACTGATAACTGACATCCATTAGACATGCCACATGGAACTAGAACAGTCTACCCCAGCGAGAGAAATAAAGAGTTCAGTTTGACATTCCAATCTCCTGAAGAATTTCAGAGTGTACAGTGGCTGAAACGTTGTGATAAACATGGCAACAAAGATGAGGATAATAGTCCGAACAATGTATATAGAGTATGAACAGATTTTGTTAAAAATTAGCAGATATAATGTCTGTAATTTATTCAGACATGCCAAAAAGAGAATTTGCTGCCTAAATGCATGCATATATATGTTTCAGATGAAGTCTGGTAAGTTTGTGTGTGTATTTAAATGTGTTCTAATGGAACTGTGGCTGGATTGGTGTAAAGTAAGGCATCTAGATAGGCATGTAGTAGTGTGACACATGTAATTATTTGTTTGAATAGATGAAAAATTAAATAAAAAGCTTAATTGCAGTACCTTGTCTGTTTTCTTTAATGTCTGCAGAAACTGTCCAATGTTCTGTAATTTCTGAGCGTGTTTACCTATACTTTTAGCCATTATCAAGGATGATTTTATTTTTGCTTTTTAATTGGGTGTATGGGTTGTGTGTATGTTTCTAGAGTTATGGGGATGTTTTATTTTCCAAATACAGTCAGCACATTCTGGCCATGTTCATAGTTAATATTGAATGTTCACTTTTTCTTTTCTTTTTTATTAAGGCTTCCATTATCTTTTTACCATGTAGATTAGGTTATTTTGCTTGTATTTTCTACTAGTATGTTTTGAATGGGATCTGGTAAGTTTGTGTGTATGTTTAAATGGGTTCTGATGGAACTGTGGTTGGATAGGTTTAATGTAAGCTGTCTGGATAGATATGTAGTAGTGTGGCCAATGTAATTATTTTGCTTTGATCAGGAACAGTTCCTTAAAGGGCATTTCAACTCATAAATAATCTTTGTTTATTGTAATTTTGATTTTGCTGGTGTGTTATTTTTAAGGGTAAGGTTTGCCATTTTAAATTTTGTACTAGATAATTTGATTTTTTTTTTTTGTTTGGGTCAATTGGGGTAGTCTACTTGACTCCATCCAAACCATTAGTAGAAAATACAAACCTAACCTCATCCACATGTAAAAAATTATTCAAAATAAGAGAAGCCCTAATAAAAAAGTCTAAATAAAAAAATAACTCTAGAAACATACACACAATCTATACATCCAGTTAAAAGGCAAAAATAAAGTCATCCTTGATAATGGCTAAAAGTATAGCCAAAAACACTTGGAATTATAGAACATTTGGACAGTTTTTACACTCTTTGTCTAGAAAAGAAAATACTTGTTTGAACACGAGAAAAATTAAATATAAAAGGTTAATCACAGTACCTTATCTGTTGTCTTTAATGAAACATGTATAAATAAAGGGTTGCTGCCTAAATACACATCCCCAGATATGGAGGGAGGGGTTAACAATTTAATTGGGATGTGGCCTGAAAATGGCCGTTTTTGTGCTCTCAACCTTGTTTCAGCTTCATGCACAGCAGAAGTTGAAGAAGCGTTTCTCCTCAGCCATTGAGTCCTTTGATCATCATTTTGAGTCTTTTGTGCAGAAGCATTCAGGTATGCCCTTCTGGAAAGCTGATGGCTACGTTGATCTTCGGACTCAGTGGCTCTGATTGAAGCATTCTGAAAGGCATTTTGAGAAAGGCAAACTGAACGTTCTAAAGACGATTCGTTATCTTTAATTCGCATGGCAGACCTGGTGGCAGCAGTTTTCCAACCTAAGCAAGTTCTTTTCT
The DNA here is from genome assembly GCA_903632075.3 of Acanthosepion pharaonis. NCBI lineage: Eukaryota > Metazoa > Mollusca > Cephalopoda > Sepiida > Sepiidae > Acanthosepion > Acanthosepion pharaonis. Next base: position 729,843 of record CAHIKZ030000611.1, read on the forward strand.
TTGGTGGTATGTCTTAGGCAAGTATAAATTGTCAAATGGAATGCGTGGGCAAATACCAGAAGAGAACACTATAAAGCAACAGGGACCACTAAGCTTAAATAACTTTAGGAAAGTTTGGAAAAATAAATATTTAGTAATAAAAAAAGCAAGCTTACTTATTACTACGGTGAATACAATGCAAAAAGTAACAGGACAATAATAAAATTTAAATTGGGAACCCTATAAATGACAATGAAAGCAACGCCTTAAAACTGTAGTAGTAGGCTTTATGCAATGGAAAAGGTAACCCCACTTGAGAGAAATTGAAAGCTTGGCCAAGAGAAGGGGAATGTGTCATTTGGTCTCAAAACTGATTTGCTTTGTTTTACAGCATATCAACTTCAATGGGCTATTTAATACCAACAAAATTTTTATTGCTGGTAATATTTTGTTTTGTCAAAAATCTATTTCTGGTAATAATTTTTTTTTCAAAAATGTATAGCTGGTAATATTTTCTTTTTCAAAAATGTATTGCTGCTAATATTTTTTTCTTCAATAATTTATTGCTGCTGATAATTTTTTTAAAAAGTCTTTCTGGTATTAAAACCCATTTTTACACTTTCATAGATTTTTTTTTTACCCCAGTTTTGAGGTTAACTATTTGCCCATAGTTGGGACCCTAACAGATGCTACCACCCTGGGTAAGGATGGACCTGGAAGCACAGGCAATTAAGAGGTGCTTCCATGCTCCTCAAAACCTCTTGATCAGAGGCATTTCTGCTGGACGTACTTTATCGTCTTAACCAGGACGCGGATGTAGTTTATACCAGAACGTGGACTCAAAACTGGCACTGAAGAATTATCTATCAAACAAAAAAAAAATTTTCATCAAAATTGGATGAAAACTGTGGGAACACATAAACAACATCCGGTCACACACATACACACACATTTTGAGATTTACAGGTAATATTATTGTAATTATTTAAACTATTTTTATTAAAGTTTTTATGAAAGATATATATCCAAGAACAGATAGTAAATAGTAAAACATTGCTGAGAATTATAATAGACAGGAAGTAGTGGAGAGCCATTGTCGACAACAATTTGGACTCAAAACCGTCACTGAAGAATTATCTATCAAACTAAAAAAAATTTCATTGAAATTAGATGAAAACTGTGGAGACACATGAACGACATCCGGGCACACACATACACACACATTTTGAGAATTATAGATGTGTGTGTGTGTGTGTGTGTGTGTGTGTGTGAGTGAGTGAGTGAGTGAGTGAGAGCAGACAAGAAAAAAAACTATATTACATTTAATAGCAAAAACAAAATAAAAGATGATATATAAAAAACAAATGAATTCTCGGTTGTATAGTCGTTATTTTTGCTAAACTACTCGTGCATGTTATACAATGAGAATGACATACAGCAAAAGAAAATGGAAACTTTACTCTTTAACTGTCGATCCAGAGTATAGCAGAATTTACAAGCACACTGACTTGCTTCTGAAAAAATAAGCTGCACACCTCATGACCCACCCAACCCACAGTCCCCTGCACTACTGCTGACTGATACTAATTTCTTGGGTACATTCTTGGGAATCAGCAGCTGTTAGAATCTTGGGTATGGATAACATCGTTTGACAGGCATGAGGAAGGTTGCAGCTTCTGGTTTATGGTTACATTCTATTTCAGAACAGGAAATCCTGATGAACCAAGAACACAGATGAGAAATGGCTCATCTGGTAAAGACGCAGCTTGACAATTCAGATTGAAGGAAAATGTTGCCAGAAACAATGAAAATAGGGCTAAACTGATATGTAATATCAATCCTTTATTATGGCAGTGGATTCTAGATAATTTCCTCACAGGTGAAGAGACAATGCAAAAGAAACAATGAAAAGACTGCTAAAATTATGTAATAACAATCATCTTATATGGCAGTGGATTCTAGATAATTTCCTCACAGGTGAAGAGACAATGCAAAAGAAACAATGAAAAGACTGCTAAAATTATGTAATAACAATCATCTTATATGGCAGTGGATTCTAGATAATTTCCTCACAGGTGAAGAGACAAGGCAAAAGAAACAATGAAAAGACTGCTAAAATTATGTAATAACAATCCTATTATATGGCAGTGGATTCTAGATAATTTCCTTACAGGTGAAGAGACAAGGCAAGAGAAACAATGAAAAGAGTGCTAAAATTATGTAATAACAATCCTATTATATGGCAGTGGATTCTAGATAATTTCCTTACAGGTGAAGAGACAAGGCAAGAGAAACAATGAAAAGAGTGCTAAAATTATGTAATAACAATCATCTTATATGGCAGTGGATTCTAGATAATTTCCTTACAGGTGAAGAGACAAGGCAAGAGAAACAATGAAAAGACTGCTAAAATTATGTAATAACAATCATCTTATATGGCAGTGGATTCTAGATAATTTCCTTACAGGTGAAGAGACAAAAAGAGAAACAATGAAAAGACTGCTAAAATTATGTAATAACAATCATCTTATATGGCAGTGGATTCTAGATAATTTCCTTACAGGTGTGAAGAGACAAGGCAAGAGAAACAATGAAAAGACTGCTAAAATTATGTAATAACAATCATCTTATATGGCAGTGGATTCTAGATAATTTCCTTACAGGTGAAGAGACAAGGCAAGAGAAACAATGAAAAGACTGCTAAAATTATGTAATAACAATCATCTAGATAATTTATGGCAGTGGATTCTAGATGTAATTTCAATCCTTATATGGCAGTGGATTCTAGATAAAAATTACAGGTAAAGAGACAAGGCAAAAACAACTGCTAAAAGGCAAAAAAAACAATGAAAAAGACTGCAAGAGAAACAATGTAATGCTAAAATTATGTAAAACAATCCATCTTATATGGCAGTGGATTCTAGATAATTTCCTTACAGGTGAAGAGACAAGAGAAAAATAAACAATGAAAAATTAAATATTAATCATCTATTATGGCAGTGGAAATTTTCCTTAAGGTGAAGAGACAAGGCAAAAGAAACAATGAAAAATCATCTTATATGGCAGTGGATTCTAGATAATTTCCTTACAGGTGAAGAGACAAGGCAAGAGAAACAATGAAAAAGACTGCTAAAATTATGTAATAACAATCATCTTATATGGCAGTGGATTCTAGATAATTTCCTTACAGGTGAAGAGACAAGGCAAGAGAAACAATGAAAAGAGTGCTAAAATTATGTAATAACAATCATCTTATATGGCAGTGGATTCTAGATAATTTCCTTACAGGTGAACAAAGACAAGGCAAGAAAAAAAGAGAAAAAAACTGCTAAAATTATGTAATAACAATCCTATTATATAAGTGGATTCTAGATAATTTCCTTACAGGTGAAGAGACAAGGCAAGAGAAACAATAAAAAAGAGTGCTAAAATTATGTAATAACAATCATCTTATATGGCAGTGGATTCTAAATAATTTCCTTACAGGTGAAGAGACAAGGCAAGAGAAACAATGAAAAGACTGCTAAAATTATGTAATAACAATCATCTTATATGGCAGTGGATTCTAGATAATTTCCTTACAGGTTCAAAAGAAACAATGAAAAAAAGACTGCTAAAATTATGTAATAACAATCATCTTATATGGCAGTGGATTCTAGATAATTTCTTCACAGGTGAAGAGACAAGGCAAAAGAAACAATGAAAAGACTGCTAAAATTATGTAATAACAATCCTATTATATGGCAGTGGATTCTAGATAATTTCCTCACAAATAAAGAAGAGACTTGAAGCAACAGAAACAAAGAAAAGAAAACTGAAGTGTTATGTAATATCAATCCATTTATATGGCAGTGGATGCTGAACAATTTCCTCACAGATGAAAAGACTTGAAGCAATAGAGAGGTGGATGAAAAGGATGCTAGGAATGCCATAGATGAAGCATGCAAGTAATGAGGAATCTTTGAAAACTGGAAACAAAACAGTTCCTTCTTAGAATCAGAAAGAGAAAGTTGAAATTTCTGAGACTTATAAGGAGATAAAATTGGATTTCTTCAACTTCCGTACACACGTTCTTAACATGAGACACGCAGATGAACCAGTGTCAATGGCACATTGCGAAAAAAAAACAAAAAAAAAAAAACTGCTGGATCTCCTAAACAAGTTAGAAAAGGAAATTAAGAAGAAAGGATGAACTATTGATAATGAAGATGAAATATATGGCCGTGAAAGAGAAAGGCAACCAGTGATGCAAGATGCAAATACAAAAATTTAATTATCTTGGAAGCGTTATAACAAATGATGGAAAACAGGACACCAAATCTTTTAATCATTTCATCCCAAGCAAAGTGACCTGTTGGATGGGGCTGCAGTATACAATGATTACACATCTGCAGTGGGGTAAGAACCCCAAACTCTGACCAAATTAGGCATCATGGCTAAGACAAACTACATCCAACAGCAAGGCTTCTGATCAAATTTTGAGGTGCTTGGAAACACCTCTTAATTGCTGGTGGTCCCAGTACCACCCTGACCTGGGGTGGTAGCACTTGTTAGGGTCCAAGTTATTGGCAAATAGTTAACACCCAAACTGGGGTCAAAACACTATAAAAGTGTAAAAATGGATTTTAATACCAGCAATACATTTTTCAAGGGGAAAAAAAATATTATCAGCAATACATTTTTCAAGGGGAAAAAAAATATTACCAGAAATACAAATCTCATCAGCATTAAATAACCAATTGATGTTGATATACCATAAAACAGAATAAAACAAACCAAACTAAGCATTAATGCAAGAAGTTACTAGGAGTGAAGGAGGACAAATCTAGTGAGGAGAAAGGACAATAAAAGAACAGAATTCAGGAAGACACAAAAATGGTGATTGATATTGGATTAAAATTTTAAAGATTGTCAATGACAAGGAAGCAAGAAATCACAATAGATTTCCACAAGGGAGAAAAGACACTTTTACAATACAATTTATGGTTACATTCAGTTAATTCAACATTGAAATGATGAGACCTTGTTTCCAATTTAGCAACATGCTTAAATTCATGAAGTTGAGATAATGAGGATGAAAGTGTAGTGGGTTGGTATTTGATTTTGCATCCAGTATCAGAAGACGGTAATGTCGTTGGACCACGATAAATAACACAAAAATTTGGTTGGAAAATTAAGGATCAATTTTTTTTTTATTGCTGCACATATGTACTAACTGTAAGGTAAGAGAGTGGTTGACCTCAAGTAAACATCACATTGAGAGAGGGTAACTGAATCTCCTTTCTTGAGGACCACTGCAAAACATGTCTGAATCCAATGATTTGAAAGTATCAAGTGCTAGATGATCTTTCTAGAAGTGAGGTCACAAACTTTGCAAGTGACCAGAAACCCTTTTTTGGTCTTCCATTTGCTTTATGAGAAAATTAAATTTTTTTTTAATTATTATGTTTATGATTTATTTTATTTAATTTTAATTCACCCACAAAAGCTAATTAGAGCCACTGCCATGAAAATATTTATAAAAAAAAAAAAAAAAAAAAAGTAGGAAACAATGTCATGGTAGTAGTGAAGTAACAGAAGTCAAGATGCCAAGTCAGGATCATGAAAATTACAGATGCTTATTTGGATATTTTTTCAAGAATCTTGAGATATATAGCAGGAAAACCAGACCAGATATGGCAGCAATATTTGATACATGGACAAATGGTAGATTAATAAATGCCTAAGATGGATTCTAGTGTGAAAAATTGTTTTGGCATATCATAGTGGACAAACATTCCTATCAGCAAACCTGGCAATTGATTGGATATCATCTTTCCCCTTCACATTGGAACAACGAAAGACACCTTCCAATAGCTAAACAAAGTATTAAGATATAGGAAAATTGTTATAAGGAACAAGTAAGAGAGTATTCAACTGCCAGGTAATATCATTCCTCCTATATGGCAGTGAATGCTGGACAATCTCCTCACAGATGAAGAGACTTGAAGCAAGAGAAACAAAGAAAAGAGTACTGAACTGTTATGTAATATCAGTCCTTCTATATGGCAGTGAATGATGGACAATCTCCTCACAGATGAAGAAGAGACTTAATGCATCAGATATATGATTCAACAGAAAGATGCTAAGAATAAAGATGGATAGAGTGTAGAAACAGCAAAGAAGTTTTAAGGAAAATGGGAACTAAATCATCTCAATATTTATTCTGTAACATACAGAATTGTGGCACAAAGCCTGGATGAACTAAAACATCTATCATTATAATGTGTGCTGGTAATATTGAGAATCAAATATAGGATTCAGCTCAAAATTAAAAGAAGTTCATCAGGTATGAAGACAATTCACCGCCCCAAAAGCAAGGCGATAATGCCACTAAGATACAAGAGGCTTTTGAATCTCAAAGCCAAAGGAAAGCTTTCTGAAGAAACTGGAAACCCAATAATATAAATGTCGACACAGAGACATAGTATAGAGTTGTAGAACTTAGAAGGAAACCCAATCCCCAACAGGAAACAAGGGATCAACCTTTATTTCTGTTCAAAATAACAGGGAGGAGTGTGAACCGGATGATAGGTAAACTTATCTATTAAACAAAAAAAAAAAAAAAAAAAAAATTAAATAAATAGTAAAAAGTTTACAGAGTTTAGGCAGAGACATACACCTGAAGAAGGTTGGAGAGTGCAATGGCCAAAACTTTGTCATTACAACAACCAAAATGGGCTTGCTGCTGGTCCAAATATGAAAGCAATTAACAAAGGAAAGTTTAGGTTTTTAAAATAAATTTACGTAAGCCTTTGAAAGGAATGGCTTAATTTTGTGCCATGACCTGCACGACAACTTTTTTTTTATCTTTTAAAAAAGATAGGAAACTGGTTTATCAGTGACTGTACTCAAATCTTAAGCCAAACTGACATTGATAGTGAAATTGCTTAACAGAAAGAGGAAATAAATAGAAGATTAAAAAGGAAAAAATGTTTCTAAATACGTCTTTTCATATTGCATTGAAAGATTCTGAGTTCAGTTACATAAAAATGAGAAAAAAAAAAACAAAATGAGAAAAAAAAAAAACAAAATGAAAAAAAAAAAAAAAAAAAAGAACAAAAGAAACAAAAAGAAAAGAAGCATATGTGTGCATGTTTTATTGGATTTGTTTTTTATGGCTTATCAACCTATTGCAGGTTTCTTAAAACCAGAAAATAGAGATTTTTGGAAATAATGATTTTTAATAATAAAATCTGTACTTATTGACCGATAGGTGAGAGGAGAATAACTGGATTCATGTCTTTCCTGAGGGTATTTCTGTGTAAGTGAATATAATGAACCTGACTGGAATTGGAACTCAGCTCTCCAATTTTCAATTCAGAGCCATTATCTATTAGACCACCAGCACATCAAAACTTACAACACCTGGTATTCTCTGTTGATCACCCATCTCGACACTGACCAAGCTTGACATTGCTTCTTATACAGTCACCAAAGTTGAGCAGTTTTTCAACATGATATGGCTGTATGCGCCGTGTGTCTATTGGGTCGAATTTCTGTTTTGTGGAATCAATTTTAATGACATGATTTATTCAAACAACTAATCATAGATAGTAGGTAAGACTAAAGTTGGAGTACACCAACTAGGGGCTTTGCACTGCAGTGGCAGCATACACAGTGGATGAAAGGAAAAAAGGTCTTCCCCCTTCACCTCCATGAAAACACAAAGCTGCATACAGGTAAAATAAAGGACAAAACACAGGTAAAATTTGGAAACCCTGTTGGTCTTTTTTAATGCAACTGCAGTGTTCAGTTGAACTTGCACTCAACGATTATTACAATTATTATTTGTTTTTTTTATTGCTGATGACATTTATTGTCTAAGATGTGTGTGTGTGTGTATATATATATATATATATATATATATATATATATATATATATATATATATATATATGTGTGTGTGTGTGTGTGTGTGTGTGTGTATGTATGTAAGTAAATCTAAAGGAGACATTACTTATTTTGCTCTACTTAGCGCACTCAGCACTTTGTTTAGTTATTTTACTTTACTCATGTCAGAGGTTTTTTTTCTATGAACTCTGAACTGAGATTGTGGACAATTATTTTTGCCGGAAGTACATGTTCTTAGTTCTTTCTTTTAACCATTTTTACCCTTGGGTATTAGCTGTTTCATTTACAAGCTAAAAACACCTAAGGTTTTGCCAGACAAGTATAGCTACTTACATTTATAATTTATGAGTGTTTATATATATATATATATATATATATATATATATATATATAGAGAGAGAGAGAGAGAGAGAGATTTTTTATATATATATAGCGACCGCTTGAGGATGAAATGGAACTAGTGTCTTTAATTTAATTATGAAATTAAATTCGGGGCTTTCAGCTTCCAATTTTGAAACATGGTTAGAACTGTGTAGTGAAAAAAAACGTGTGTGTGACTTGCAATTAATTTTACAATTTTTTATCTTTCTTTAGGCATTACTGTTTATTTTTTTTATAAGTTTTATCATTTCTTTACATTTGATACCATTTGTATCATCTGTGTAAACTGTTTCATTTTTTATTTTCACATTCATCAGCTTTAAGTCAAACACTGCATACTACAGTACAGTTGGTTTACTATTTACTAAAAGATACGAAAAAACAAAATATTTTAGTTGCAAAACATAGTAAACCACAAGCAAATAAAGTGCCACTTATTAGCCACTGGAGATTGATTGCGGATCGTCAGTGTCATCAGCTGGGGCGAGGTTCAGGTTATTTGGTAGTTTTTTTCCGCTACAAATATTGTCGTCATATATTTTATGATATAGTCTATTGTGTAAAAATGTGCATATATATATATGTATATATATATTATATATAAATAGCTGCCCACTCGTATTTGATGACAGTCAATTTTTATTGCAGACACTCGCTCAGGCACATTTCTCATGATAAATTTCATGATATAGTCTATTGCGTAGAAAGGTAACTGACTGTTGTAATCAAGTAAATAGTTAAGAAATAACAAAACAAGAAGTTGCAGATAAATCGTGTATTGAACAATAAATACAACAGAAGAGTATTACATGACTAGTGAGTATGTGTCAGTTGACCCAGTGTTCAATTTATTCAACTGTTAATATTTAACATCCCGCCCATGTATGTGACACAAGGCCGAGTTTACCATGGGTTCTCCAAGCTTGTAGGCTTAGCCAAAAATAATCTCTTAGAACCTGTATACATGGGTTAAAGGCCTGTCTATCTCCCCGGATGAAACTTTGCCCTTTGGCAAAGGCAGAGAGTTAGACAGCAGCTGCGACAAGTCACAGCCCAGTAGAACAATCTATTCGACTGTTCCCCCAAGGCCTTCTCTCATACTAATCTTATAGTAGGCGGAAGAGTCCAACAGACTCTTTAGAGAGAGGACACCACAACAATATATATATATATATAGCACATAATAGTGCTGGTATTAATAAAACAGTGCTCGCTGTAATACAACAGAGCTATTAAGTAGATATTAATAAATATATCTATTATGCCTATTATGCCTCACAGAGAATACGACTGACTTTCATCCACAACAGAACCTTCAGGTGCTGAAGTATAGACTGGCATTTATGTAATTTTTAAATTTTGATTAAAATATGTGGTTATCAAAATGTTCGTGCAGTTATAAATCGTGCATTGAACAGCAAATACAACAGAAGGATATTACATGACTTGGGAGAGTGTGTCGTTTGACCAGCGTTCAATCTATATCACCATTCCCCCGAGGCTTACTTTCCTACTAATTTTATAGTAAGTGGAAGAGTCCACAATAGACTCATTAGAGGGATGACACCACGACATTGACCTTCGCTACACTAATTCTTGAACGTAGTCTCATCCATCTGCTATGAGTACAACATCTGCTCATAGGAAAGGTCGTTACAGGGTTGCAAGGTGTAGCGTTTGAGTTGTACGCATTGTCGCACTGAACTAGTAGCATGGCCCGGTATTGCCCATGCTCGATTCAAAAATCGTACGACTCATACAGCAATCGCTATCACTTGACTTAAAATATTTTTGCCCTTCCTTGCCTTTAAAGGAGTGCCCTTTGCCGTGCTGATGTTGCTACATGCTTTACTTCTTGCCTATCTCACACTTCGAATTTTTTCTAAGCTCTATACTAAACAAACCCAGTGCTGTCCCTGAAACTTTGGTACGGAGACCCCACTCTATACTACATATAGTTTAAAATTTTCCCAACCTGGGGGCCACAAACCCTTAAAGGAAAACCAAAGTTGGTGGGGAAGGGCAGCGCTTTTTAAAATATGAATTTACTTTTATAATTAAAAGGTTTTTATATAAAAAAAATCCGAGAAAATGTTACTTTTGTAATAACCACCAATATTTTCATGATTAAATTTTGCTAAAAAAAAAAAAATAAATAAATAAATAAAAAAATTAAAAAAAAATAAAAGTAAAGAAAAGATAAATACTTAAAAAAATGTTTAAGTCACAAATTTTTAAATTTCCATAAAGAAAGATTAATCGCTAACACATCTCCGCTGAAAAAAGGTTTTACAAAGATTCCAACACAACACAAACGGGATTGTCTTAAAAATTTGTTTTAAAAATAGTTTTTCAGCTTTGGGGGAAAATCGTTCAAGTTTTGAAATCTTTAAACATTTTTATTTTTTATGCGATCATTTTCTCGGTTTTAACTTTCTAGAAAAGTTAAAAAAAAAAAAAAGGACTAAAAATTTTATTTTAATTACTAGCCGTGAACTTCTGATTAGTATTACTATTAGTAAAGAAAAAAATCAGATATCCTCCTTAGTGGATGTTCTCGGAATAAAAATGATTTTACAGTGATATATTAACCTCTTATTTGATTTAAAAATACTATTTAATAAGTGCTACTGAAATTAGCACTTCCGTCCCCCTCGCTAGTAGGCATGGGGCTCCCACGCGGTTTTGAGGTTCGGGGTAGTAAGCTCCGGCCCTGTCGATTATTGTATTTGATGATTGACAATATAACTTAGGTAGAAAAAAAAGTAAAAAAATGCAAAAACCAAAAAATTGCTGTTGAAACCCTTTTGGGACGCCAATCTCGACAGGGATTACTGCGTAGTATGCACTGCATCAACCATGCAGATACATATTGTATATTATTACTTGATGACTGAAAATGTAACGCCAGTTTGAAAATAGTTATTGAATGACGGATGGCCATGAAACAGTGCCGAAAAAAGATGGCAGAGGCCTGAACCGGGCTCCAAAAATGCCACCCTCCGGTCGGGGGTAAGACGTACCGCTCTTGGGAAAAAAATCCTTCTGAGAAACACTTATGCAGTCAGACGTGAAGCAGTTGTAGCCAGATGACCAGACATACTAATTTGTGGTAATAAAGACAGTCTATAAGACTGTTAAGACAGTCCTAAGTCGACGACATATATATTTCATTTTATTATATGTTATTTTTAGAGGATGCTCATATTTCAGAAGGCGCTCCGTTTATTAAACAGTTCAGTTGTGCCATGCGTGATACACGCTTAGGCGATCATGTATCTTTCGATACATGACTGACGAGGTATTTTTTCCGCAGTAGGTTGCAATTTCTTTCTGTGGTAGACCAGTTGCCATCCAAGGCTATAGAACCCGGTCCATCTTGCTATTTACCCATAGCTGGGTGCAGAAGAAGAGGATTCATATCTTTCCCAAGGGTATTAGCACGTAAGTGAATGTAATGGATTCGACAGGAATTCTTCAATCCGAGCCGCTATCCATTACTCCACCATATTTATTTTCACCTACAGGTTTGAATGTTTGAGAAATTTCATTAAAGAAAAATTGCGCCCTTCGGCAGGAATCGAACGGGATGTTTGGATACGAAACAATGTGCATATTATATATATATATATATATATATAAATAAAACTCTATGACCAGAAAAATTTCACGTAAAAGTATGAAATTGGCTACGCCTGACTATCTGTTCCTTCCTGGCCATGCAGTAAGGCGCATCAGGCTAAATAATAATCCACTCATAAGTGATTTCGCCATTAATCGCATTAATATTGCTGATTGATTCTATATATATATATATATATATATATATATATATATATATATATATAATAGCTGGCTTCTCGTATTCGATGATAGTCAATTCCTATTTCAGACGCTCGCTCGGGCACATTTGTGTTTATACTGTAACTATGCTGAGCAGACCTTAGTTACGGCTTCTGCGAGAGAGATCGTGTGATCTAGCGTGATCAACAATCTGAACAAGGCCAGCACGCTCAAGCCCATGAAGCCACGATAACTTGTGCTAGCACAGCTATCGAGGGACCACAATAGTTCCGTCTACCCAATTTCATTCACAAGGCTTAGGTCAGCTCACTTTTCCTGACAAATGAACCAGGCTTTCTTGGTCAGAAAGCCAACGTTATAACCACTTGCCCACGCGCCCATATATGCACGAACGCGCACGTGTGTGTGTGTGAGTGAAAAAACCACTGTATTAAGTGGTTCATTTACTAATTGTGTCCGATGAATTGGAAAACCATGTTAACCACATTTAGCGGCCTGAATATCCGAGAAATTTCGTAGAAAATATGTATCCTCCGAGAGGAATTGAACCTGTATCACACAGGGAACAGTCATATAGCCTTACGTGCTATATACCATTTAGCTACAGAGGAACTTTACTAATCAGACTAGAGAGAGAAAGAGAGAGAGAGTGAGGAGAGAGAGGAGGTGAGAGTGAGGGAGGAGGGAGAGAGAGAGAGAGAGAGGAGAGAGAGAGAGAGGAGGGAGAGTGAGAGAGAGAGAGGAGGTGAGAGTGAGAGAGAGAGGAGTGAGTGTGAGAGAGAGAGAGTGAGTGTGAGAGAGAGAGAGTGTGAGAGAGAGAGAGTGAGTGTGAGAGAGAGAGAGTGAGTGTGAAAGAGAGAGAGTGAGTGTGAAAGAGAGAGTGAGTGTGAAAGAGAGAGTTACTGGGCTTAACACACTTCCCAAAAGTCAGTATTCTGTTGTCTGGCCATTGACATACTGATTTTTTTTTTTTTTGGGAAATGAGCCAGGCTGAGAATCTTTCAGTACCCCCCCGTAGACGTTGGTTAGCGTTGTACAAAATTTACATAAAACTGTGACATCAAAATAAATGCCGTTTTTTTTTTTTTCATTTAAAAAAAAAAAAAAAAATTATCCCTCTACCATGGTGTGTATTATATCTTCTTCAAATCAGCTGCTGGGGGTCGTGGAACGTATCTCGTTCACATATGGGGGTGGCTACTCTACTCCATTATCTTAAATTACGAAGAGAAATGCCACATAAAAAAAATAAAAAATAAAAAAAATAAAAAAACCTTGCCTATACATTTACTATTTAATGCCTTTTAAAATTGCAGGGATTAAAATATTTCATATTTCATATCAGAAGATCTCCGATGTAATTTTGATCTTTATTAATTATAGCGAGGAAAGTGCTACTTAGAAACGACCTGGATGTCTTATAAGAGTTGTAAAACGAAGAGATACACGCCTTAAAACCTGTGCTGTTGCTTTTCATCTGAATTCATTACAAATGACTTGTCTATTTGTGTCAATGATTTTCAAAGATTAAAATGCCAAAAACAAGCAAAAGTGCGTTTAGCTGTAGTATAGTACCGTCCAGACACTCCATACTTACAATTCATATAATTTGGGTTTCTTAAATGAAGAAGTTATATATATATATATATATATATATATATTATAGCTATGGGGTTACTCTTTATGAAAAAGAGGGTTTTATTGCTTCTTTTTCCGACTGACAATTGTGTAACTAACATTTACCAATTCTACGAGTCCAGATGAAACTTAGTTGCGGGTAACAGTAAAATATAGTACTGTTTTTCTCTTTATATATTTGCCCTTGTATTTTTTGATTAAATTTTCACTCATTTTTATTGCTCCTTAGTTTTTTTTTTCTTTTTTATTTGTTCATATTTTTTGTCGTGGCATTTTGTAGAGTATTCTGTCATGCTGTACAAATAGTAATATTCCTGACTGATATTAACTGGTTGATCGTTGCCCAATTAGAAAATTAAGAACAAAGTTTTACACAAAACGAAAAACCAAAAGAACCAACTCCCTCCCCAAACCAAAAAAAACCCAAAATAAAAACAAAAAAAAAAAAAAAAACAAACACCCCAAAAACAAAAAAAGCCCCTCCCCCCAATTATTCATCAAGATCACAATTTCCATTGTTTTTTTAAGAATTGTCTCCCGTTTTTCTAGAAGTTTGTTGCTACCATTTCCGTAGAAACGTTGTGGTCTTTGTTGGAAGATGGTTGTGAGATATTTTTCGACTGACTGTAGAGTCATTTTTTTTTTTGTCATTTAAGTTGTTCTGTAGAGACCGGTACAAATGAAAACCCGATAGAGCCAAGTCAGAAAAATAAATTTGGTGCTATCGTGTTTCCCCATTTCAACTCTTTCAGCCCCTGCAATGTCTGTTTTGCAACATGCAGGCTTGCGTTGTCGTGGTGGAAAATGGCGCCTATTCGATTTGCCAAAATCGGGATTGGTGGGTTGACGGCCATACTTCTTTGCAGTTATTGCTTCGTGAGGTGGAAATAGCTCAAATTAAACGATCCCTTTGCAATCCAATCAGAATCAAAGCCTGCTTTCGCCACAACTTAGGCACATTTACAAACTTCTTTCTAGATTTGTTTGCATCAAACGTTATCATAAATGATCCATTTTTCATCATCTGTGACAATTCTGCCCAAGCATGGCTCCAAGAATTTGGTCAGAACCTAGATAGATGACCTTCTGATGCTGTAAGCTTGGATGTGCGAGTGGTGTAATGGATAACGACTCAGAATTGGAAATCGGAGAGCCAAGTTGTAATCCCAGTTGGATTCATTGTATTCACTTACATGCAAATAACCTTGGGAAAGGTATGAACCCGCCTGCTCTCCCTTATCTATGGGTTAATTAGTAGGAGAATATCAGGAAATAATTATCTCGCCAAAATTCTTATAAATCTAAAAAAATATTTTCTGGCTTTAAATAACTTGCAAAGGGTTGATAAGCAGTAAAAACAAGCCAATCATGTAAAAATTTCTTGTTCTTGTGTTTTACTATACTTAAATTCTTATTTTTTTTGCATGGTTTCCAATAATATACCATGATAGAAAACCTTAATAAAAAAGACAGAACTGATCCTTATCCTGCTCCATCGAGATGAACATAAATAGGGGACTTTATGTTATATATATTATTTTAAATTCCAATTGTAAAACAAATCTGTTTAACGAAAATAAACATTAAGCGCTCTTTTGCGAGTCAGTTTAAACATATTTCAAATTCTATGTGTTAATAGGACTGGCCTAGATTATACCAACGGATTACTATATATATATATATATATATATATATATATATATATATATATATATATATATATATACACACACACACACTCAACAAAACCAATAGCAATTACATCAATAAAAACAAACCCGCAAAGTAACAACATTAAATGTAGCTACAGAAATAAAAAAATTGTCCACTTCATAATAAATGTTTAACCAATAACATAATATATAAAGCCATCGTAAATAATAACATTAACACAGCCGAAATAAAAAGTTACCTAGGGGACACGGAAAAATATTTAAAAAGAAAGATAACCACAAAATATCTTTCGAAAGAAAAAAAAAATATACCCCTATCAAAATACATACGGTGCCAAAAAAAGGAAATAAAATTAACACAAAAATCAAATTGGAAATTATAAAAAATGCAGCCCCATACAATATTAACAGTAAGAATTTTAAATTATGCTTAGAAGAAAAATTAGCAATAATTACATTTTAAAAACCAAAATAAAATCTTAAACAAGAAAACTGAAATAATAGATAAAGGTAGGCATATAAATATTTAATTTGCCATCTAAACACTAATTAAAAATAAATAATTTAATCTCTAAATAAATGAAATAAAAAAAATATCATACAAAATTTAAATAAATATAAGAACAAATATAAACCTAATTTATTAATAAACAAATAAACGAACAAATATTACACATATACGTGTGTGTGTGTGTGTATATATATATATATATATATATATACACACACACACAAAATGAAGAAATCTACCCCCTATAATTAATACCTCAATATATAACGAAGGCAAAAAACAAATAAGCTACTAACCATTAATTATAAACCAAAATAAAAATGAAACATTTAAGAAACGATAACATATGATACAAGCGTACACTTATTATAATTACATACATGTGCGTGTGTGCAGACAATGCACGATAGTGTGTGTATATATATATATATATATATATATATATATATATATATATAAAATCAATGATGATGTTGTTGAATGCAGAATAAAAGCTTTTTATTCTACATTCAACACCATCACTTGATAAGACACCAGAAGTGTTGAAACAAAATGGCTATTTTTGTAGTGATTTTATATCATATTTATGTTATAATTTTCGAATAAATAATTATATTTGCTCTACTCTGTATAAAGTAGACTTTTAAGAATATTATCTGTTGGGTATTAGAATTTATTCCGTATACACCAATCCTATATTTGGGTGTGTGTATGTGTGTAAAAAAATATGTAAAAATAAATAACTTAACCATTTACCCACTAGTTTATTATTAACAAAGCACAGACATCAGTGTACATGTCCCTGTATGCGCAGGTGTACGCATACATATATCTATATACGCGCGGGAATTAATGTGCAAGTGTGTGTATACATAGGCGTATAAACATAAGCACGTGCGCTTAAATTTTAACAATACTAATTAAATTTAATTACCGTATTTGACAGCATATAAGGCATAAAATTCCCCTGCGTCTTCTATGTCATGTGTAGGTTTAAAATTCGCGATAGTCGACCGAAATTAGCTACCTGGCAACTCCTATTAGCTTAGACTTAAACATGAAGGAGCAATGGAACACATGGATGGCAATGCCTGATCGCGACTTTAGACTTACAGGAAGAATAAAAAGAGACAGCATTGCACAAGTCTGCGAATAGGTGAAGCAAACTTGGGATAATATTAGACCAGAAATTGTGAAATCTTTTAAAAAGTGTGGTATTAGCATTGCTCTCAATGGAACGGAAGATGACGCATTATTTAACGACGATGATAGTAGTATTGAAAATGAATTTCAGAGTTTTGATAACGAAGACGACGAATTTTATGGATTTGAAGATGAATAAAATTTTCATGGTAACTTTACTGTTTTGCTCACTTATAATAATTGCTTGATTTTTATTTTGTTTTTCTTACCTTTGGATATAATAAAGGTTTTATAGGCTCATGTTCTTTCTTTTCCTATTATTTTTTATTTACTTGTAATCATGGCTTGTTTAACTAAAATAATACCTCAAATATAGCCTTGGCTTTACCATTTACTAATAATGTTACTAATTTTAATATTTAATAATTTTTGTTTCCCGGACGTATTTGGGGTGCGTGTTATATGCCGTCAAATACGGTATACATCTAACCTACTATCAATATTTATGACATCATCAAATCATATAAAAAAAACAAAAAAACTCCGAAATAATCCAGTGAAGATATATAAATATATACGTAAAAAAAAATAAAAATAAATAAAAATAAAGATGGAAACTACACGTATAATTTCAGTTATGAAAAAAATAAAATAAAAAAAAAATAAAAAAAGGAATGCCGGAAAATAATTAGTATAATTTAATAATCTGCCCCAAAAAAAAAAAAAAAAAAAAAAAACTGACGCAAAGTGACTTTTGATGTTAGCCGAAATCAATATTCGCACCAGAGTTCCGGAGCTTGGTTAAAAGGATTTAAGCTCACACCTCTGAGCTACACTGCAGAAGGGACGTCGAGAGTGACGAACAGAGACGCTACCGCTTAGAAACCAGCTATGCGTGAAGAAGCAGTTAAGAAGTCATGTACTAATAATATTTCTGTCCTATTTAGGGCTGAGAAACAAACAAAATACAAAAAACTGTAGATTGATACTGACCTATTTTTAATATTACTATTACCCTTAGAACGGCTAGACTTCAAAACTATCACTGCCGAAATTTCTCCAAGCGACTACTAATATCCGCCTTCTAAACGTTTTATTCCCGAAGTTCTGATAAAGAAAATTCGGTGATACTTTGGGTCGTTATCCACAAGGAAAAATATCTGCACCGTACAAATTTTATTTTGGAACGATATCTACTCAGTAAAACAGGTGTTAGTTTGGCTTACCTTTTCTTTGTAGATAAAAAGCCAAATTAGCACCATGTTACTATGTCGTCATCATCATCATTCGACCACCTTATGGTTGGTCGGAACTCCATGTAGATATCATTCTAAATTAAAATTTATACAGTGTAGACATTTTAGCCGATGTACATGCTGTTTATCGCTAGAAGAAAAAAAAATTAATTACATTTTCTTTGTTATGTATCTCAACTGGCGTTGATAAGACTAACGAATTATACTTTCGTCGGTCGAAATAAGCTTATTCCTCATATGAAGTGATTTTGGATTTTATTGTGTATTAATTTTTGCTCTGTAATAATAAATACATTAAGCTCTTTTTGTGGATCAGCTTTAATATTTATATTACTAGAATCCATTTGGATTATATACCAATGGGTTTATTACCTTTACTATATATATATATATATATATATATATATATATATATATATATAATTTCCTTCGCTACATAAGAGTACTCACGTTTCAAAAACGAGAGCCGAAAACCTCAATATAATTATTAAAATCAAATTGAGTTACAGGGCTTAATACTTTAACTCAATTTAATTTTAATAATTATATTGAGGTTTTCGGTACTCGTTTTTGAAACATGAGAACTCTTATGTAGCGAAGAAATCATTTTTGAAAAAAATAATTATAATTTAAGCTCTACTTCTGTATGGAGCACTGTTTTTTTTTTAAAATAAAAATACTAAAGAACCCAGATTATTTACCTAACGTATTGTTTCCTATATATATATATATATATATATATATGGATGGATGGATTTTTACTATGTAGATACCATTCCAAATTAAAATTTGTACGGTGTAGTAAATTTCCCTTGTAGATAACAAGCCAAAATCGCACCGAAAATTCTACCACCTCTATACAAGCTACTATCTTTTAAATAAAAGCAAAATTATACTAAAAAGATGTACTAATTATTTTAAATGCGTTTTCAAGTTTTTTTTAGCTTCAATTTTGGCGTTACAGGCTAAATATTAGCAGAATTTGAAAAACAATTTATTTACAGAATTATTTTTTTATAGTATAGCGACATAAAAAATAAATTAATCGTTTGAAATTGTTAAATATTTGTACAAAGAAGTCGCTTGAATTTAAGATATTTTAACTGGACAGCAAAAGTGTTCTTTAAAATATTTTTAATGTATATGAAACGGAAGCAATGCGTGGAACCCCATGCGCGGAAACGAATTCAGTCTGCCTGCTGCAGCATCTACATCTGGTATGATTGTGGCGCGATGCTCGTACATTTGGGTAGATATTAGCCACCATTATGTTGCGGTAATCAACACTTTGGCGAGTAAATATTGGCGGACTCAATGTGAGCCCAAATTAAAAAAAAAAAAAAAAGAATATCAGTAACAGAAACCAATAAATATAAAAGTAATAAAGCAAACAACAATGTATCAACAAACGAATTACAGGTGACAAAAATGGAAAGACATGAAACTAGCTATGATAAAAATGTGCGCGCGCGCATGCGTCAAAGCATGTGACAGAGTACATAAAAATCAATAGAGAAAAACCATGAAAAGGAAGTTCTCCAGTAGGGGAGGACACTTTGCCCATGTGCGACTACAGCTGAAGACCAGAGCTAAAGAAACTGTAAAAAGGGGGTTAGGAAGAGAAAAAGTCTTTTTATGGGCTTAAGGAGCGCCCCCTAACGATGGCTTTTTGGCAAAGTTGGATAACCCACACAAATCGACCCAGAGTCTGAACTCAGCGAGGGTGCCACATAGTCTTTCCTTAAACAAAGCTTTTTAGTCCGCTAGGCTATGTGGATCTTCACCGAGGGCAACAGACACCTGAAGAAGACCGGAGAGTACGACGACCGAAACTAGGATAAGCATGCTAATCCGAATAGAAACGTATATATCGTAAATAGATTTTTTAATGTGCCGCCGTCGTTACCGAATGTGACACAAGGCCAGTTTAAAATGGGTTTACCAGCGATACC
This sequence comes from Acanthosepion pharaonis, assembly GCA_903632075.3. Classification (NCBI taxonomy): domain Eukaryota; kingdom Metazoa; phylum Mollusca; class Cephalopoda; order Sepiida; family Sepiidae; genus Acanthosepion; species Acanthosepion pharaonis. The sequence goes on from CAHIKZ030000611.1 coordinate 750,073, forward strand.
ATAAGAAAAAAAAAATCCCTTCGCCATTTTTTCAATAATATTTTTTATAAGACTTCTTTTTATCGAACAAAAATTCCTGAAAGTTTTACTAACACACGTAAAGGCTTACGGCCACAACACGTCCAAACACCAGTCCCCGTACAATCATCAAAGTTAAGCAACGTCGATCCTGGTCAGTGCCTAGATGGGTGATCGCTTGGGAATACCAGGTGCTGTAAGCATGGATGTACAAGTGGTGTAATGGATAATGGCTCAGAATTGTTAATCGGAGAGTCGAATTCCTGTTGAGTTCGTTATATTCTACTTACGCTTGGGAAAGGTTATTAATCTACCTGTTCTCCCCCAGCTATGGGTTAATTAATAATATTTGTATCGTTAAATCATTATCACCTCCACGGAAAAAAAAATCTAAGCAGTAGAAAACAAAATCAATCAATGAAATATTGATTAACTACACAGGCATGTCTTTTAGATTTAATTCTCTCGAATATAAGTATATAGAAATTACTCTGGCCACAAGTTGAGGGATCAATTTTTATATTGATTTAATGTAGAATTGATCCTCCACTTTATATCCATATAAAATTTCTTGTTTGTTGATAAGCCATAGAAAACGAATCAATCAATGAAATACCGATTAGCTACACAGGCCTGTCTTTTAGATTTATTTACATTCTCTGGAATATAAATGTATTGAAACCATAGTGGCCACAAATTGAGGGATCAATTTGTATATTGATTGTAATATAGAATTGATGCCTGATTTTAAATAATTACCAGTTTTAACAAAGGCAACTTTAAAACAACCTGTATATGTGTAGAGGCTTACGGCCATATCCCGTTGAATCACCGGTTCTAGTATGATCACCGAAGTTAAGCTTGGTCAGTACCTAGATAGGTGACCACCTGGGATTACTAGATACTGTAAGCTTGGATGTGCAGATGGTGTAATCAATAATGGCTCAGAATTTTTAACCAGAGAGCAGAGATCAAAAGTTAGGTTCATTATATCCAATTATGAGCTAATATATTTGGTAAAATTTATGAATCCATCCCTTCTTCTCCAGATATCGGTTAATTAGTTAGATTTGTATCATTAAACCATTATTATTTAAAAAATGTTTTTACAATCTAAAAATATTTTCTGGCTTTAAATAACCTGCAAAAAATGAAATCAATCAATCTATGCATTACTGATTAGGTACACAGGCTTGTCTTTTAGAGTTATTGACATTTTCTCGAGTATAAGTGGTCACAAAGTTAGGGTTCAATTTATATATTGGTTGTAATACAGAATTAAACCCCCACTTTATATCCACATTATAATTTCTTATATTATCAAAAGGGGTTGGAAAAACTGATACTCACAGGGCAGATTGGAAGCAAAAGGGACAACTCATGACGAACTTAGTGAACTTGAGTAAATGAATGGCGGAACAGGGTTTAGGAGAAATAACAAATAGATGAAATTTATGTAGAACTGGAAAGGAAAAGAAATCGTGGAGGGTCTTCAACGCTGACGAATTACATCCGTTTTTTTTTTTTTTTTTTAAATAAGACTCATATTCCAAGCCATCCTTTGCATTTGGGGGCTAAATCAGATACAAGTGTTAAAGATTTGATTCTAATCTATATATATATATATATATATATATATATATTATAAATTGATTTAAAATATGTTTTTTTCTACACAGTTCAACCATGTTTCAAAAATAGAAGCTAAAATTTGGAATTTAATTTTGCAATTAAATTAAAAGCATTAGTTCCATTTCATCTTCAAGCGAATTTAAAAAAAAAAAAAAAAAAAAAAAAAAAATTCGCTTGAAGATGAAATGAACTAATGCTTTTAATTTAATTGCAAAATTAAATTCGGGGATTTTAGCTTCTATTTTTGAAACATTGTTGAACTGTGTAGCGAAAAAAACATTTTAAATCAATTAATTTATAATATTAATGCTCTGTAAATTTACATTGAGCACTATTTTGTAAAAATAAAAATATCTATAAGAACACCGGATTTTATATCTTACTGTTCTTTTTTTTATATATATATATATATATATATAACACTAGTAATATTCGGTTGAAAAAAGCCTCGGATAGCGCTCGTAAGCTTATCAAAACAAATTTGTACCCGAGGAAAAAAAAATTGGAAAAAAAAAAGGAAAAAAAAAAAAAAAAAAAAAAGGAACTAAAAACATTTGATCAGGACGAAATAAATCGTCCAGTGCCTTAAGTTTTTTGTCCAAAGAAAAAAACCCAGGCGAGTAATAAAGCTAAACTGTAGAGTGATCAACACACACACACATATATATATATAACACCTAATGTAGCAGCAAAATTGTCCAATTGTTTGATTAAGATTTGAACCGTTGTATTTTAGAAACGATTAAAGATATATTACTGGAATTCTTCGAGGTTTTTATAACACTATTGGACTCTACTTTGAGCAATAAGAATGTATAATTATTCTTCAAGCTTAACAGAAGAAACGAAAATAACATGTTCATTATTAATCATACCTATAGATCGGAAGCTCACGAAGAATTGAAAAAGTTCACACACACACACACACATTTAATTCCAGGATTTTTCCAGTTTATTCACGATGATCTTTGCCCCTCTCTAACCTTTTAACTTTCTGTCCTGGAGTAACAAGATGCCTCACACGTTTCACGTATGATTTCATTTTCAAGTCTTTATTTCACTGCTCTTTAGACTGCCATAGCTGAAACTCCTCTTTCACATAGCAAACGTCTAGATTGTGTTGGATCTTTTCTAATTGATCTCTTTAGCTCTAAGTGAAATGATGATCCCTCTTCCTGTTGTTTTCCTCTACTCTTCCCTCTTTTTTTAAACTTATTCACCGTTCAATTGATGGTTCTTGAATGGTCTTTGAAGATGGAAGCCAGAGTATGAATGTTGGTACAATTACTTTAAGACCTGAATGATCTTTTTCCTCTCACCAGTACTCAGTTGGGAAGACATAGTGGGGCTGACACAAAACGATTTTAACCTGTTCTCTTTCTAGCTGAGTAACTCAAAGGGGTTTTCAGTGATTCTTACAAGATGGTGTTTTATCTAAAAAAACCTGGAAATTAAAAAAAACCCAATTAGTTTAGTGTTTTTCTTTTATTCATTTTGTGGGATGGACAATTATGCTGTTACACCCGAGATTACATATATATATATATATATATATATATATATATATATATGAAATGAATTAAATCAGACAATTATTTAATATATTTTCTGTTTATACGTTATGATATAATGGAATATGCATACACCTGTGGTCCTCCCTCACTGGAATATGATTGGCTGGTGTCCGTCATAAATACCGAAGGACGTGTAGCTACGACAGAGTCAGAGCCTTAATCTGAGAGCTAAGTCTATAACTACGCCATGGATCTACACTTGTTACCTGTGACTACGTCGCATACCCGCCAATTACTGCTACCGTATTCTACTTGGTTATAGTAGGCAAAACCACTTAGCTACTTCGTTCAAATATATCCCTTTCCGGGACATATCACGTTACTTTAATACATACAATTTATTTACATTTACTGGCCTGAATGTTAGAGAATTTTTATAGAAAATATTCGTTCTCCGACAGAAATAGATCATATATTCCTATACGAGAACAATAGCTAAAATTGTTCAGCACTCCAGATCAAATGACGGTTTCCGTATAGGAATACAGGTTCAATTCCAGTCGAAGATTGTGTGTTTATAAGCAGTAGTTCGGACTGTGCTAACCAAACGCTTCTTTGTAGCTATTTGAGATATATATATATATATATATATATATATATATATATATATATATATATATATATAGTGTGTGTGTATGCGTGTATAGGTACAAATAAGTTTACGAATTCCTCGTAGTAAGACAGTATATGTATGGAGGGGAAATATACGCACGCATATATACACGCATGCTGACAGAAACGCACCAAAATGGAAACAGATCCAAGAACACATAGGGGTCAGTAAAACATTAAAAGATAAAATGCCGATAACTAATTTATCATTTCGCTGGACCAACCTTAATTGTTTTATGACCCTTCGCGCAGAACTCTTCATTGCCAATTCAAGAAAGAAATTCGGATTACCAACACACAAACAGAGAATGTCTCATATCGAGAATATTTAACATTGAACATGAGGAAAAATTAATTATTTTTAATAATATGTGGAAATCTCCACTTTTACCTGAAGACGGTCGCGAGACCAGAAACACGTGTCGTAAAATTATGTAAAACAAAGCATAATATTTTTTCTAAATAAATCCACATTACAACCAAAAACGTTTGCGGCACCTCTCTTCTCTTCTTTTTAATATACATACTTTTCTCTCGTTGGAACCACTACATTATAATTCTTATATATATATATATATATATATATATATATATATAAATCTTATGCAGTGTTACATTAGAACCTGCACATATCCACTACAAAATTGTACATTTTTTTCCAACGTCAAAAAAGGAAAACCTTTCTTAAACGTCTCATCAGGTGGGGAATCACGGTGTTACTAAAAACTTTTGTTCAGAAATATCACCTCTTCCTCTTCCCATGGCCTCTTTATTTTCCTTTTCTTTTTCCCTTCCTTTTCGCTCGCCCGCAACTACTTTATCCACTGTGCCAAGTGTCCTTAAGGGACATTCATTGGACGTGGCACGTGGAACTAGAACAATTTATAGAATAGAATAGTAAATAGTGTACATAATACCTCATCTCAGAAATATAGACAGAAATGAATAAGTATTAAACTTTTTATCCCACATTAGCTAAAATGGAATTTTCATTGCAATTTTCTACTTCCGTCAGTTATGTGCCATGCTTAATAGACGCTTAGGTGATCATGTATCTTTCGATACATGATTGACGAAACAGATGTTTTTTTTCCCGCAGTAGTTTGCCATTTCTTTCTGCGGTAGACCAGTTTCCATCCAAGGTTATAGAACCCGGTCTGTCCTGATATTTACCCTTAGATGAGGGGAGGAGAAAAGGATTCATACCTTTCCCAAGGGTATTTACATTATACATACTCTATTCCCTCAGTAATGCTTGCCTTCATTCCTGACCACTGACAATCCCTCTCTTCCTCATTTTCTATGCGTTCCTATAGTAAAATCATTAGTAATCAGTCAGTCAGTTATGTGCCATGCGTGATACATGCTTAAGTGATCATGTATCTTTCAATACATGACTAACGAGGTAGATTTTTTTCCCGCAGTAGGTTGCCATTTCATTCTGTAGTAGACCAGTTGCCATCCAAGGCTATAGAACCCGGTATATCCTGCTATTTATCCATAGCTGTGTGGGGAGAAGAAGAGGATTCATACCTTTCACAAGGGTATTAGCACATAAATGAATGTAATGGATTCGACTGGAATTCGAACTCGGCTCTCTGATTCCTCAATCCGAGCGGCTATCCATTACTCCACAGTGCCTCCTTTTTATTATAAATTATAATAAATTGTTTTGTTTGTGTTAATAAATAAATCAGGAGAGAAGAAGATGATTCATACCTTTCCCAAGGGTATTAGCACGTAAGTGAATGTAATGGATTCGACTGGAATTCGAACTCGGCTCTCTGATTCCTCAATCCGAGCGGCTATCCATTACTCCACAGTGCCTCCTTTTTATTATAAATTATAATAAATTGTTTTGTTTGTGTTAATAAATAAATCAGGAGAGAAGAAGAGGATTCATACCTTTCCCAAGGGTATTAGCACGTAAGTGAATGTAATGGATTCGACTGGAATTCGAACTCGGCTCTCTGATTCCTCAATCCGAACGGCTATCCATTACTCCACAGTGCCTCCTTTTTATTATAAATTATAATAAATTGTTTTGTTTGTGTTAATAAATAAATCAGGGGAGAAGAAGAGGATTCATACCTTTTTCAAGGGTATTAGCATGAAAGTGAATGTAATGGATTCGACTGGATTTTGAACTCGGCTCTCAGATTCTTCAATCCGAGCCGCTATCCATTACTCCATCGTCCCTCCTCCTTTTCTACTTATTTATGTGAATTAGGCTTCTCAACACTAAATAACCAGAAATAAGTAGTGAAACAGCCTACGCTCAACTGAAGAAGAGAGGAGAGTCTGCTTATCGTAAAATCGACCAAACTTTGAATAAATAGCGAAAACACACACGCAGGTTTCACACCAAACATGCTGCACAAGCATTTGAATAGAAACATTGAAACATGCCAAGTTCATGTTAGTGTGTATATTTTCGTTTAAATGTATGGTTTTATTTTATAACGTTTAAATGTATACCCTTGAAAGATTTTGCTAAGTGCGCTGTGATATTTTCATTTGCTCTTAGGTGTGCCGTTGTTTAAGAAGGTTCAGTAACACTGGACAAAACTGTTCTGGAGATAGTTTCGCCTTACACCACATAACCTAAAAACTCGAGTCATGTTCTTAAATAGACTCATTAGATAATAATGGATTTTTATACGGATGTCGTCCATATTGCCCAACTAGTTTAGAAATATCTAAACGGTCATCTGTATACAAACGTTTTATTAGATCAAAGGTTAAAAATAGCTTCGAGCGAAATGAACCCTGTAGGTCTTCGCGAGGACTAACTTTATTTGAATCTTGTGTACTGACTCTGGAGAACTACCAAGAAAATACTGTGCCAAATAATAATAATAATAATAAAAAAAACGCCTCACTTGAGAACTTTCAACAGCAGCAGCAATTAAAATGGATAGCACATATAACTCGAAGATAACGTAACGACGATGAAGATTTTAACTTTCCACATAACTTCAAACAAACGGTTAGGAAGGAAGCCTCCTTCAACGCTGGAAGGAGTGCTTATATTTAGTGGACATGGAAAACCTATTTTTGTAAAACATTGAACCGAGGCAGACTACACTCAAAAGAAGAAATGAAGGTCTGCAAGGTAAGTTCATGTTTGTGTGTATATTTTCGTTTAAATGTATACCCTTTAAAGATTTTGTTAAGTGTCCCATGATATTTTCATTTACTCTTAAGTGTGTCGTTGCTTAAAAACTTTTAGAAACACTAGGATAGAGCATCCCAAAACATTGCTGCTATACTCATAATTAATCTTATTCAGTGTTGCTTCCATTTTTTTTTTAAAAAGAGCATTTCAAGAATTTGTAGTTTTTGTTTTCATGGTGGAGTATACTTGTATTGCTAATTAATATTGAATTGAACTGAGCGATAAAATTTAATTAATATTTCTCCAAAACGTCAATGTAGACGAGAATGTTCCTTTAAAAGTTGTGCTCTGGAATTTGAATCTGCTATGTGTAATGTAAGCCTCCTTGATAATGTTACATATAATAAGCACAACGACTTACAATTATATTAAATAAATAAAGCAAAGAAGAAAAAAAGAGAAAAAATATACCAGTATCCAGAATTTATGTGGAGAGATTTCTGCCATTTGGTCAAATGTTTCAACTTCTGGGAAGTCGACCTATTTTGAAAAGAAAACTAATTACAATTTGTTTTAGACAAATTATCTCAATCGGTTCAATTCCGTTGTTATAGATTGAGGTCAGAAGGGCATCTGTTTACTTTTCGTTTTCAGGGAAACGTGATGGGGAGCTGAAGCTCCCCTCACATCCTCACTCATAGCACTGTTTTGGACTGACCTTTTAGCACCAAGTCCTAATAAAAATCCCTGAAATAGTCTCTGATGGATTAACTTGCTAATAATAAGTGAGCCACTGCTCCACGCCCAGCTAATCGGTTAAATAGTAGATCTTGTATCTGGAAAAATCATTGTTATTCTGAAATTATTGTCAATGCAACATTCACTCACAAAATCCACAATATCTTTGTCCTTAAATAGACCGCGTAATTTACAAACCAAAATAGTTTGTTTTTGTCTTTAAATAAACTGCAAATGTTTGCTAAGCCGTAAAAAAAATAAATAATAAAAAATACACGCTGAAATGTCCAAACTGATATTAAGTTTTGGGGTCAAAGGTCACAAATGCGAGGCATCAAACGAGAAACTAACTTGCATAAACGGTCAATGACAGAGATTAACACAAAAGAAAAAAAGAAAAAAGAAAGCCCAAACCAACAAATTCGCGCGAATAGAAGGGTGGGTCACGTTTTATCATTAACACATTTCTACAGAAATATTTATTTTTCATATTACGATGGAATAAATAAAACCAAATTACAAACATCAATTTTTATGTTTTTTTTCATTAAATAGTGGGACTTTGTAAATTCAAATTGAGTCACCTACGCTAGTTAAAAAAAAAAAAAAAAAAAATTGTAAATTAAATTAACTGATTTAAAAATAAGAACACTGGACTGTTTTTTTTTTTTTTTTTTACTATAAAAATAATTATATATGATTACGTGATAAAGCCCATTACGTAAGATTTCGAATAATTTCAAGTTGGAATTTGGAAAAAGTTAATAACTAAAAAGCTTTTACTTACTTACTTACTTACTTACTTACTTTTTCCTGTGCTGTGTTAAAAAAAAAAAATAATGTTTTACACATACAAGATTTAAAAATAATCACGAAATAAGTTTTAACTTCCAAATAGAGTGTTATTTACTATTAAATAATTTCACTTTGCTTGTTTTTTGTGTAGAGGGATCGATTTACAACGAATTTTTACATAGCAAATGAACCCACACCTCTTTAAATTATGAAAATTTAAGTTTTATAGTAAAAACATGTTCGTCGTCTGCAGTACTTAATTTATAATAATGTTATAGAAAAGTATTTTTAAGAAATTATTTCATGAAGTGGTGCGTTTCTGTAGAAAAACCAAAGAAATGCATTTACAAGCAACACCGCGGCTAATGTTTTTCAATACTTTACTTTAATAAACTGAAAGGTAAGTCAACAAACGCCATTTATTGGCAACACTTGTTGATAATTCTTACGGCATTTAGGTTATATTAAAAGAAAAAGAAAATACAAGTGCCTATCAATAAATCTGTATTCGGTTAGGATTACATTTTTTTTTAAAGTATTTCCTGCCCTCCCATCCCCCACTACCCGTCAGACAATCAACAATTGGTTGCTCTTCTGTGGATTAAGTGGCTAGTAGTCTAGCGAAACATTGAGTTTTACAAGCATAGCGAGTTTGGAGTCAACCAGGTAATCTATACTTGAAAGCCAATTTGAACTTTAACTTATCAGAAGGAATCAATTTAGTTGTATACACATAAATCAAAGGTAAACCTGGAATAGATATTGTTAAATAAAATAAGTAACGAGTAACCATATTGCCTTAAAAAAAAAAAAAAAATTGTTCCGTCAAAGGACAAAAACTAAAAATTATGTATAATTCAATAAAAAAGGTATGTTAAAATTGTAAGCGTATTGAAGCTTATAGCATAGACTATTCTAAAAAAAAATTTAACACTGAAAAGATAGTCATTGTATTTTTTTTTTCATTAGACAACGCGATTATTAGACCAATTATTAGTAGACATTTTTAGGAGAAATTTTAAATGTTTTTCATTTTTTTTTTCTGTCTGGTGATTACAAAAGACACCATCACTTTCATTCGTATTTTCAAAAAAGCATGAAAAAAAAATAAATAAATAAAAAACTTTAACCGTGTACCGTACAAGAATTAAAAAAAAAAAAAAAAAAAAATAATTTACTTGAAAAATGAAATTGTTTACCAAACCAATTACAGGATTTAACGAGTCCTGAAAAAAGATAAAACAACTTCCCCCACTAAAAAATGAGTTCAACGTTGAGAAAAAAAAAAAAAAAAAAAAATAAAAAATAAAACTAACAATACATAGTTTTTTTTTTACTTTGAAATAGAATAAAACATTTTTTTTTTTTAATTTGGACATTCAACGACTTCATTTTTTTTTTTCATCTACAAATAAAATCAGTTCACTTACCGAGTCCTCAAAATCGGTCAAATTGGTATCTTTCTTAATTTTACTTTGTTTTCCTTTAGTCTGACGATCCATTCCTGTAGAGGTAGAATGCTCGAAACGAAAGAAGAGGGCTGACAAGTATCGAGCCAAGGTTGCAACTTATTTGTCACTTCCCACAAAAAAAAAAAATAACAGACAGCTGAATATATATATATATATATATATATATATATATATATACACACACACAAGCGTGAAGAAACCCTCAGGGGCTAACTTCAGCAGTTACGCGATATTTTTAAAGTTCACACACACAAGAAAAAACAAACAAACAAAAAACACGAAGTTTCGCTGTTGGTTCCCGGGGAAAATAAAAAAAATTAAAAAAATCCGTTTGTGGTGGGTTAAAATAAAAAAATAGAGGGGGTTCTTTTCGGTGTCATCTTCGATTTTTTTCCAGTTTTCTTTTTTTTTAGAGTGTGAGGGAAAATATCAATTTTTTCCGTCTTAGTCGTTACTTTGGATTTTGTTTTTAACAGTAGAAAAAGAAAAAGAGCAATAGAAAGAAATGTACTATATATTTTAGTGTTAGTAAGAGAAATGGAGATGTAAGGAGTTATTTTGGAGAATCGGCCCACACAGATTTTTTTTTTTTTTTATTTTCGCGTTCAAGATTTTGGTGATTCTGTCGATGAGCCAACGAAGCCTCTTTCTTCCTTCCTTCCCATCTCTTCTCGAAGACTTTGCATGCAGCGTTAGTTTCTTAACTTTGCGTATACGTGGTTTCGTATCTCTTCTTTTTCTTAGTTCCGAAATTGAATCTTTTTTTTTTTTTGCTTGACGAAAAGGATGGGAAAAGTACTAAGTGTGGAGATTATGACGATGTAACAGAAGATCCCGAGCCACTGTCACCCATTTCTAAAGTCGCTGAAAGCGAGTAAGAGAGAGAGAAAGTTCTGTATTTTGTCTTGCTTATTTATTTGAGGTTCTCTTTCGTAAATGGTCGCTTGTTCTATTGGAGTAACTACAGATAAATTCGGTTGAAGAGGAGGGAGGGGGGAAAGCAGCAATCCAAAACAAGACAGTTTCGTTCAGTTTTTCTTTTCTAATACTTTTCTGTCTATATCTATCTATCTTTCATTCCCTCTATTACTGATTCTATCTATCTATCTTTCATTCCCTCTATTACTGATTCTATCTATCTATCTTTCATTCCCTCTATTACTGATTCTATCTATCTATCTTTCATTCCCTCTATTACTGATTCTATCTATCTATCTTTCATTCCCTCTATTACTGATTCTATCTATCTATCTTTCATTCCCTCTATTACTGATTCTATCTATCTATCTTTCATTCCCTCTATTACTGATTCTATCTATCTATCATTCCCTCTATTACTGATTCTTTCTATCTTTCATTCCCTCTATTACTGAATCTTTCTATCTATCTTTCTCTTTCTGTATCTATTTATCTATCTTTCATTCCCTCTATTATTGATTCTATCTATCTTTCTATCTTTCTCTTTCTTTCTGTATCTATTTATCTTTCTTTCCTTCTCTCTATCAATCTATATTTCTTTCATTCACTCTATTATTCGTTCTTTATATTTAACTTTATTTCTATCTATATCTACTTACCTATCTATATTCCTTTAATCCTCTTTGTTTCTGTCTGTCTATATCTAATTATCGATCTATATTTCTTTACTTCTCTCTATTATTCGTTCTCTCTCTTTCTATCTCTCTCATACTTCTCTCTATTATTCCTTTATCTATCTATCTATATCTTTCTTTCTCTTTCTTTCCATCTTTAACTATCGTTTTCTGTTTTTTTTTTCAATATCTCTTTTTTCATCACATCTTTCACTTTCTTTTACTATCATTTCTTTTCCTTCTTTCTCTTTCGTCGTCTTTTTCTTTCGTCGTCTTTTTCTTTCGCTCGTCATGTCTCTTCCTCATTCATTATCTCTTTCTCTTTCATTGTCTTTCTTTCCTTCTCTTTCGTTCTCCCTCTTTTTACGATAATTTCTTCTCTTGTTTCATGCTTTCTTTTCTTTCTCGCTTTTCTCGCTCTATTTCACGTTTTTCTTTCTCTTTCTTTTTCTCGCTTTCTTTGACTTTTTCTTTCTCTCTTTCACTATCCCTTTCTTTTTCTCTCGTTCTTTAACTGTCGCTTTCTTTTACTCTCTTTTTCTTTCTTTTACTCTTTGTTTTACTAGCTCTTTCTTTCTTCTCTCTCTTTCGCCATCTCTTTCTTTTTTTCTCTCCGTCTCTTTCTTTTACTACAGTTTCTTTTCTCTCACTATTTTTTTTTTTTTTTTTTTTCGGTACACTTTACGCAGAAGAGACAATGCAGAAGATGAAGAAACGGCATCAAATACACTGAACTCGTTTCTGAAACAAATTCGACACGAACACCAAGATGAAAGATCATATAACGTGAAGAAGCCTGAACAGACCCAGCCTCGACAAACAAACAAAATACACCCGCTTTTTTTTTTTTACGCACACTTGAATCAAAATGATATCATCTTCATCTCCACTAAACTAAGCCATAAGTTATTTTTATAAGAATGAAAGAAACAAAAACAGACAAGCCGACGTTAGAGAATGCAAAGAGAAAAAAAAAGAAAGGAAAAAAGAAGAAAGAAAGAAAGTAAGTCTAAATCACAGACGAAGAAAAAAACGACTTTCGTAGAAAAAGACTCGCTCGGAATTAGAAGCAAAGAACAGAACAGAATAAAGAAAAGAAGAATGGAGTCGTTTGTATAATAAAAACAAATTTTCAAGGCAATATCGAGTAGTTTCCCCTACGGTTTTTATTTTGGGGTCCTGAAGAAGGAATTCTGGTCACGGTGCTAAGAAATCAGATGTAGTCATTTGAATTAGAGAAAAAATACTGTGCCATGGAAAAAATAATATGTGCTTGCTTGTAGAACGTAAAGACATAAATGCCAAAAGAAAAAAAGTCATCCGTCTATCGAGAGGGCCCAGTCTGCACATATCTGTCACACCCAGTTTGTTCAGAGATCTATCTATATCTCACTAGCCCATAACTATCGAAGTCAATCTGTTCAATCTCTCTATCTAAAAATCCATCTCTTCATGTCTATCAGTCTATCTATCTGTTCATATTTATCTATGCAGCTAGCTAGCTCGCTATCTTTCGAAAGAAACAAAAACAGACAAGCCGACGTTAGAGAATGCAAAGAGGAAAGAAAGAAAGAAAAAAAAAGAAAGAAAGAAAGTCTAAATCACAGACGAAGAAAAAAATGTTCATATCTACGTCTCTATCTAGCTATCGAAATCAGCCTGTTCATAGCTACCTATCTGAATCAATCGGTTCATATCTATCTATCTAAATCATTCTGTTCATATCTGCGTCTCTATCTAGCTATCGAAATCAGCCTATTCATAGCTACCTATCTGAATCAATCGGTTCATATCTATCTCTCTATGTAGTTAGCTAGCTCGATATCTATCTTTCGAAATCAGTTTGTTCATATCGATCTGTCGATCAATTTATCTGTCGATCACATTATCTATCTGTCTGTCTGTCGATCACTTTATCTAAATCAATCTGTTCATTATCTATCTATCTATATAAATCACTATTCATATCTAGATAGCTAGCAAGCTAATGAAATCATTCTGTTCATCTTTCTCTATCTATCGAAATCAATCTGTTCATATCTATCTATCTATCTAAATCTGTTTATATATCTAGGTACCTCCACTTATTCTCTAAAAATGAGCATATATTGCAAAAAAACTTAATAAAAACAAAGTTTTAGCGTCTAAATCTTTATTATTAATAAAAGGAAAGACCAAAGGTTTTTTTGATCATTAAATTATATTTTTTGTTCCTTTTTAGAACGTTAGAAATTTCGTTTTTCTTGCATCACCGGCTGATCATCAATTAGTCCAGAAAATTTTAGCAGGGTTGGGGTTCCTTTTATGGTTAAAAAAACAAAAATAAATCCCCCACACATTTGGAAATTCTTGCTAACATTGGATTTTAATGAAACTTTCAGGACTTATTCGCAAACGAATTATATTATATCCATTTTTTCTGTTTCTATGTATATTTTTTTTTTTTACATGTTAAGCCCGACTTATTTAATTTTATGAAATTTCGAGAATCTTTTCTAGTGCTTAATCTTTATATTAGTTATAAGGACAAGTCCTTGGAGAATTTTTTTTTTTTTTTTTTAAAGAAGGCCCCTATCTGCTTTGATTTGTAAAATAAAAAATGCAATAAAACTAAGTTATTATTTAATTACAAAAGTTTTTAATTGCTTTTATGTATAAAATATATGATGGATACTATTGTCGTAAGAAAAAATCATTTTCGATGAATAACGAATTTTTACAACTAATTGTTTTCATTTTAAAAAATTAATTAGAATAATTTATTAACTTTTAAATCTTTAAAAATTCTGTATTTATTTGTAGTAATCAATTGATATTGCTATTAAATTAAAACTGTATTTAATAATCATAAATGGAAAGCGAACTACATTTCAACGAACCCTAGTATTTTAAAAAGAATTTTGAATTTATGTATATACAAACATATCGATTTTCGTAAATACGGATGTCCAAACGCGACATTATCAGAAAATAAGAGCGGTAATTATGGTAAAGTTAAAATGTATTGGTAATTTTCTAACATTTCTTCAACAACCGTCTTTATAAGTTAGACTATAAAGCCAAAGTACCTAAAATTCAATAAAATACTTGATTGATCAGAATATTTTCTTAAATTTCTAAGAATATTGGGTTGTTAAACAGCATTTACGTTACATTCAATAATTGTTACAGATATGTCCCTCCTAGAAAAAAAATTCTCAAATATAAGTCTATCGAGAGCGTTGTTAACACCTCATAAAAACGCCCATCTCTGTGTTAAAAATGTTTTTTGTGATAGTTTAAACTAAAAGTAATATTTGTCGCAAATCAAATTAATTAAAATCAGCTATTCTTCTTCAAATAAAGTTTCAAAAATATGTGTTATATTTTTGAAAGATGTTTTAATAAAGAAAATTACGTTGGGTTGAGAGATTTGTCAATATGAACCATTTTAGCGCTTTTTACTGATAATAAAAAAAAACTCATTCCAAGCAATTTAAATTCAGTTTGAAATATAACAAAGTATCTTGTTTATTGGAAATATTAAATTTAATTTATTAGCTTGAAATTAAAAGTAAAACAATAGCTTCAAGAAAAATGTTTAGTTTTTTTTTTCTATGAATACTTTCATGAAAAGTGTTCTAATAAACATTCCTCTATGGTCCTTAAACTATGAATTTAAACGCAGTACTACATTGGCAGCAAGGACTCAACATTTTGCAGTTGACCTAGCCAGATGTAGCCGTAAGTTCTATGCTAACAGTTTCTTCCTTCTCAATTATCGTTTAAGGAATTCTCTTCTGCCTTCTTGCTTTCCAGTCAAATTGATCGTCAAAAAATTAAATGCAGTCAGTCGTTATATTGTTTTCTCAAGTCCTGTTTTCTTATTGTTCTCTCTTCTTAATACGAGTTTTTTTTCCTCATATTCTTTCACACTCAGTAACCCCTTGCTTTGTTGTTTTGCTTGGGGTGAAATGATTTTAAAACTATGCAATCCTCGCCACATATTTCTTGACATGCAAAAAAAAAAAAAAAAGGAAAAGTGGTTAAGTTTAAACAAAAATGTCTAATTCGAGGTTAGATTTGCTTAATTGTTTTACTCGATAGTCCAAAAGGTCCGTTTTACACTACACTCCTAAAAGGTAGACACAGGTCCGTTTTACACGACAGTCCTAAAAGGTAGACACAGATTCGTTTTATGCGTTATTGAAAAAAGGTAGATGCAGATCCGTTTTACACGACAGTCCAAAAGGTAGACACAGGTCTGTTTTATACTACAGTTCCAAAAGGTAGGCACAGGTTCGTTTTACACGACATTTCAAAAAGGTCTGTTTTATACGACAGTCCAAAAAGGTAGACACAGGTCCGTTTTGCACCAAAGTCCATGAAAGTAGACATCGTTCCAGTTGACACTAGAACCCAAAAAGTTTAGACACTGGTACGTTTTACATTACAATTCAAGAAGATAGACATCTGTTCGGTTTACACTCAAATCAAAATGGTAGACAAACGTTCGGTTTATATTCCAACCTGTAAGTATCCATCTTGCAGGTGTTTTAATCGGTGTAGTCTAATCCTTAACGCTCAAAATACAGCAAAAAACAAATTTGAAAACGAGGTATATTTCACCTGTTAAAAATGTCGTGGGTCAAACAGTCGCAGTTATTACCGTGATATCCACTTTAAAAATACATCTACCTATTTAACTAAATGCAGAAACTCATTCCGGTTTGGTTTTAAAGTGTGTTTTTTTATTTTTTTTATTTTTACCTTAAATAAGCAATAAGAAGTCGAATGTTATTTTCTTTAATAATAATTTTTATTTTTATACGCGTTGCGATTCGGACCAAAATGTTCATCTTAACTGTTATATTTGAGGAGCGAAGACGGAAATAAATATCAAGTCAGTGAAAGACAAAATGGTTTCTGAGTCGGAGTATTACACATTCTTCCGGTTAATAAATTAATGCTTTGAAAATAAATATTTTATATTTTTCAACCAACGTGTCCCATTCCCACCAACAATAATAATAAATAAAAAAACATGCTTCGTGATCCCTTTGAAGGGTATATAAGCAAAGTTTCTAGACCAGATAAAAAAGAAGGAACGGCAACATACTGCAACAGTTCACGGTGTGCATGGCTTAAAAGAAATTCCCTTACTCATTCATCCGTTATTCTCACTAAGCTACGTGACACTTACACTTTCTTTCTCCCTTGCCTGTTCTTTCTCCCACATACATGCAAAGAAATCGCATTTCTTTTCATCTTAACAATCAACTACAAACAAAGACTATAAGAACTTTAACACTCCAACACGCTAAGAAATCCCCTTACTCATTCACCCGGCTTCTTCACTAAGCTACATGACACTTACACTTTCTTTGTCACTTTCTCCATTGCCTCTTTCTCACGCATATACGCGAATAAATCACATTTTTTTCATCTTAACAAACAACGACAAACAAGGACTGTAAGAACTTTAACTCATACACACTAAGTGAAATTTAGTTGTCAACACATGAAAATAAAAACATTTTATATTTTTCTATTTAAACACCTTTTTCGACTTTTTCTTTCTTGTGGGTTGATTCAAATCGGCAACATACTCAAAACGTTTCGGCTGTTGTGCCCTATCGCCTTCTTCAGGTGTCTGTCTTCGTACTTGGCAACCTTTTAGGAATTTCGAACTAAACATTTTGTTGTAACTAAGACAATCAGGAGTACCGGAAGTGCTCCAGATGCCATCATGTGCGACACTCCTGGAAGTGGGTTCCACCATTTTGGTTGGCCACAAATTTAAATCGAGTGGATTATGTGAGTGGGGGGATTTTGGTAGACGTGTGGCCTTCCAAGTTATAACATGTTTTATTTTGAATACATGACCCAGTGGATTAACGTTTTGGTTAAATCATATATGGTAGGTGTGAGTTCAGTCCTTGTGTCTGCCCCAATGCTGAAAAGTCACATGATCTCGTTCAGTGGAAGAAACAGACAAGTGATATAAAGATGAATTCGACTGATAAGCATTAATCGATGCAAAGAAGATTTATCCCTTTTGAATGAATAGAGTGCTCGGTTCAAGATCCTGAAAAATGATTAACAAGTACGACAGACGTCTGAATGTGACCGGAGAGTATAGCGGCCGAAATGTTGTAAGGATAACAACCACTATGAGCATGCTGGTTCGGACATTTTTTGTTTTTTTTAAGCATTTCACCCCAAGCAAAGCAGGAGTGCCACTAGCACGCAAGGGGTTACAGAGAGTGAGAGTAACAGTAAAGAGGCATAATAGAGGGAAGGATGAAGAGAAGGACAGTGAATAGTTCAGGGCACTTGGAGATGTCGATTGATATTACATTTGAATAGTTGGAGATTATAGCTATCAGCGAAACAAATAATAGAAAGGAAATTCCACAGACGAGAAGTGCGAGACATGAAGCTATTGGAGTAGAAGAGACGGGTACATTTAACCGTTTCAACAGAGAAAAGGTGGGACCGTGATGTCAGCCTAGTAGCACGCTTAAATTCATGCAGTCTGGGAACTAGTGAAAGTAGCTCGTCGGAGCAGTTACCGTGAAAGTATATGCCGAAAAGATAGAGGGAGGCGACAGCACGTCCGTGAGAGAGCGACTGAAGACGAGATGCCAGATCAGGGTCAATCACATTGCTTATCCATCTCTGGATCTTGTCGAGGACCTTAAGGCGAACACCAGGCCATATATGGCAGCAGTATTCCATGCAAGGGCGAATGGTTGATTTGAAGGATGGACTCTAGCGAGAAAAAACTTTCTGGCATGACTCAGAGAACCAAGTTTCCTTGCGGTGGATGAAGCTATTGATTCAATGTAATTGTTCCATCTCAGGCCAGCAGACAGTGTGAGACCAGACAGTGTGAGACCAAGCAGTCGCAAAAGGTGCTCTCGTGAAGTTGAGCATCAGACATTTAATGGGTGGCAGGGATAGTTCCTATGTGGTGAAAATAACAGAGACATCAGTTTTTTTTAGAGGCATTACAGTAAACCAGCCAATTCTTGCCCTAGTAAACAACCGATTGGAGGTCCTTTTCGAGACTAACGGCCAGCTTAGTTTTGTCAGTGATACCAGATTTGCTATTGAGGCAGGAGTAAATAAATAGTAGTGTCGTCAAAATAGATGCCTACTTGGGAATGACAGTGTCAAAAGAGACATTGATAAATTTGTGGTGGAAGACCAACTGATAAACAAGTTTCCTTATTTGGAAGATAGAGATGTGAACGGGTGAGGAAGAAATGTAAGGTGATGCTAATGTTGAAAAGCATTTACTATACACAACAGATATTAATCTTTTAAGGTTAATCTCTTTCTTTGCCAATTCACTTAATCTGACGGTAAATATGTACTCAGATCTAAATTTTGTATTTTTGCGTGTATAAACATGTCGATTTTTGTAAAGACGGGCGCCCATAGACGACTTTTGTAACGTACGGTGGCCGTTAATAATTAAGTATAACCCAATACTTCAGTGTTAAGATAAAACAGTATTTAATTATAACCGCAAATAAATACTTAACAAGAACAAAGAAGTCAACCAAAAGAGAACCATTTCAGTGAATACCCTGTTAGAAGTGAGGCCCGGCTTAACGTCCGGTAAATCCTAAATCAAAACCCAAATCATTGGCGCACAATAATTCACACTAATTCGACTGGATAGTTCCACTCAATAATCACTCAATAATCACTGTAGTCAGTAGCCTGACACCACTATTTATACACCTAGCGGAAAACATATATTTATAAGTCCAGAGTGTCACGTTCGAACCTCGGTGTTGGTAGTTACGCATTTTCTTTCTATATGACAGGGTTACTGGCAGTGGAAGAGAACGAGAAGACTTTAGCGAGAAGAAACGATAATAAAAGAACAGGCTTCAGTATTGACGTATTTGTTTTTTCTAAGTCTTAACCTTTTTCGGGTTATCTAAAACTAGAAAATATTTTTAGACTGTAAGAATTTTTTTTTAGATAATAATGGTTCACTGATACAACTAATATTTAACCCATAGCCGGGGGAGAAAAGGTGGATTCATAAGCGAATATAACGAATCTTACTGGAAATGCAATTCGGATCTCCGATTTTCCAATTCCCAGCCGTAACGGCCGCCCCCCACCCACAGATCCAAGTTTACAGCACCCGGTATTCCTAAGTCGTTACCCATCTAGGTATTGACCAGGATCAACTTAACTTAACTTAACTTCTGTGCCGTGTCTACACGATAACATTTCCCTATTTAATCATTCCCACTAATTCGGACGATTGTCCTCATCTTTATTGTTGTTATCACAACGTTTCAGCCGTTGTGTACTGCGGCCTTCTTTAGGTGTATATGGATCTGAATAAACTGCAGGGATAAGACAACTAAGACACAGGGAGCTGCTGAGAGTGAAAGAGAACGGGAATACTTTAGTGAAGAGAAAGGACAATAAAAAAACAGGTTTCAGGAAGTCAGAAAATGGCAACAATGCCACTAAGACGCAAGTGGTTACTGAGAGTGAAAGAAAATGAGAAGACTTTAGTGAGATAAAGGAATTAAAAGAACAGGTTTCAGGAAGACAAAAGATGGCGATAAGGCCACTAAGACGCAAGTGGTTACTTGAGGAGAAAGGACAATAAAAGAACAGGTTTCAGGAAACAGAAGATGGCGACAATGCCACTACGACGCAAGGGGTTACTGGGAGTGAAAGAGAATGTGTTATGGTAATTTAACCACGCACGCATGGACTCTCCCAGCTATAAATAGGAGCAGGTACTGCCTTTAGGAGGGGAAAGTTTCCAGCAGTCAGCTCTAACATTCTTGCTGTAACACTCTCGTTTGTATATGTTTGTATTACTGTTTCTGTTAATATATATGTTTAACTCAATTCCTCTCTTTGTGTCTTTCTGGCCCCTAACAAGGCCACAACAGAATGTGAAGTGTTTAGTGAAGAGAAAAGACAATAAAAGAATAGGTTTCAGTAAGTCAGAAGATGGCGACTGGCGTTGCATTTACATGTTTTATTTCGTGATGTTCAGTAATGGCTCAACCTGAGCGGTACTATAAATAGGATCTAGACGATATATCCCTAGACATGACCAGTGGAACGAGAACAGTTTACCCCCACCGCCTAGATTAAGTAAAGTGTCATTTCAGGATTCCCGGTAGGTTACCCAGATCGATATCCACTTGTGGAAGACCGGAGGTATGTAAAATATCCATTTACCAGAGACATTTTGTATTGAGCCTTGTTGGTTGAAGCCTATGAATTCAGCTTTAGAGGTATTAGTATAATTTATCAGTGTAAAACAATCACGCGGTCAAGATAAACACTCAGTTGTGGAGCAAGCTGAGTGAATAATAACTCAACCTTAAGAGAGATATTTATGGTGCCATGGAGCATCTCATTGTGCTAAAGTGGGATAGTTCATTGCTTGGGCTGTGATTGGCTGCTGGTACATGAGTGGAGGTATTTCTGTATAAATACCAGCTTGATTCATCAGTTAGTTTGCAGGGTTTGTATTACAACCTGCTTTATTTTTGTCTGCCAGCTGGACGCTAGCTGGGACCCTTACGCCGGTATAGGGCCTTTCGTCTTCTGATCACTCACCACGAGAGAACTTTTGTCGATGGTTTATTGCACAAACTACCGATCTATGTTTACGGATGGCGCAACACTTAGAAGAGAGAATAACAAAGGTTTGTAAATTTATTTTTCGATTGTATCTCGGATTGTACAGTGTAACCCGGATATAAGAGAAACCCGGATATAAGAGAGATTGTCTCTGGTCCCAAATTAGAGCCTGTGTTAATGTATATAAAATAGACCAAACCCGGATATAAGAGAAACCCGGATATAAGAGAGATTGTCTCTGGCCCCAAATTAGAGCCTGTGTTAATGCATATAAAATAGACCAAACCCGGATATAAGAGAGATTGTCTCTGGTCCCAAATTAGAGCCTGTGTTAATGTATATATAATAGACCAAACCCGGATATAAGAGAGATTGTCTCTGGTCCCAAATTAGAGCCTGTGTTAATGTATATATAATAGACCAAACCCGGATATAAGAGAGATTGTCTCTGGTCCCAAATTAGAGCCTGTGTTAATGTATATATAATAGACCAAACCCGGATATAAGAGACTTCTTCTCCGGTCCCGACAACTCTCTTATATCCGGGTTACACTGTACATTTAACAGCGTCTACCGTAAACAACTTTAAACTCCATAACTCAGATGAACAATTTGTGAACATAGGTTTTTACGGATTTTTGTCCTTAATTTAGCGTGAGGCAATCGCCCCAAAGTTTGTATTAATATTTTTGATACACCCTGCATATATATAATAGAAATTACGGAGGATTTGACATAATTAAGTAATTCATTGAGTCTAGAAGAAACCTCAACAGAATGCAGGAAGCACTGGACGGCCGTTTCGTCCTATATTTGGGACTCATCAGCAGTGCTCATCCACTACCGGGAATTGAAACCCGGACAGCTACATTGACAGGCAAACGTCATACCAACTGTACTAACGGGCCTCGGTGACGAAGAGATAGCGAACTAGACTCGATATTGCGCCGCTCATTCACATATTCCGTGGTGGAACTCATCCGAGTTTCCTATACCCATAGGACTGTGCCTCCGAGAGCCACAACTACCATCACCAAGCCGCTCCCTATATATATATAA
The DNA here is from genome assembly GCA_903632075.3 of Acanthosepion pharaonis. Classification (NCBI taxonomy): domain Eukaryota; kingdom Metazoa; phylum Mollusca; class Cephalopoda; order Sepiida; family Sepiidae; genus Acanthosepion; species Acanthosepion pharaonis. The sequence continues at coordinate 772,307 of CAHIKZ030000611.1, forward strand.
TTATTTATTTAGAAAATTTATAACATAAACTTGTTATAAAATAACTACATAAATAGCTATTTTGTTTCAACACTCCCGATGTCTTATCAAGTGATGATGTTGAATGCAAAATATATATATATACACATGTGTGTGTGTGTACATGTATCTCCAAAGAAAAGCGATATCTAAGGTTTAAAATTAATTTAAAAAATGAAAAATCTTTCTTGAAACTTTTTTTTAAAGTTTTGATTTCAAGCTAATAGTTTTGAAATATAAAATTTAATCTAATTTAAATTGATTAAAATGAGATTTTTGTTAAATCACTGATTTATTCATATTTACAATTCTCTCAGCACAACTTATATCTTCTTATTAAAAATCTATCAAAAATAAAATGAAATTCTATTTGAGGAAGATTAGCTGACTTAAATTTTAATTAATTTGATTTAAAACAAATATTACATAAGTTTACATTACGTTTACTTTAAAATATCGTAGAAAAGCATTTTAACACGAAGGCGGGTGTTTCATGAGATGGTGGCAGCACTATTGACAACCTGATGCTTGGGAAATTTAACACATTTTTTCTACGTGAGATATCTGCAAAAATTACTGGATGTATATAACATGAGCAATTTTTCCATATAGTTTTTTTTTTTTTTTAATCCAGTAATCTTAAAAATTAGGAAGGTATTCTCAGTAATCACTTCGGCTTTAAATATACTGTACTTATCGTACGTATATTTCTGATAATGCTTTGACATCATATCTGTTTAAGAGATATACAGGTCCGATTTTTGTTGGAGAACGCGTATTTTCTACGAAATTTCTCGAACATTCAGGCCAGTAAATGTAATTAACAATGTTTAAAAAAAGAAAAAAAAAAAGAAAAAACAAAAAAAAAAAAACAAAAAAAACAGAGCATTTACTTATATTGTATCTATTAAAATAACGTATAATCAGAAAATATTAAAAGAAAAAATAAAGTAAACATTTCGTAATATGTTGTTAATGTTTATGTTAAGGTATGTTTCGTGAACAGATATGATCATTCAGGAAAGATCGTCAAAGATTTGTTGTTTAAAAACATTAATTTGTACTTTGCTAACCAGACACATCTCTATAGCTAAGTGGTATAGCAGATCAGATCAATTGACTGTTCTGCATAGGACATAGGTTCGATTCTTGTTGGAGTATGTATATTTTCTACGAAAATTCTAGAACATTTAGGTCGGTAAATGTAATACTCTTTATTTAAAAAAAAAGCATTTAATTAGCTAAATTGTATCTTGAAATAACATATAGACATTATACACATACACACACACACACATATATATATATATATATATATAGAGAGAGAGAGAGAGAGGGGGGGCGCACGCACATTACACAGATATTAGATACTACAATGTTTTTGTTTTTTTATTTAATGCCATGCCCTTTCAGGATGCGGCTGATTTTGCAAAGACACTTTTTTCTTCATTATCTGTGAATTTTCAGGACGTCTTGGGAGTGAGATATTTCCGTAGGGGAGTGGTTTCCTGTTATCTTCTTGACTGTTTTCAACTCAGTCTAGCCCTTTTTTTTAGACTGACTGTTATCCAAGCACAAGGAAGCTTTGTTTGCTCTACCACACTCTTTATTTGATTTCATTTTTCTTTTTTTTTGCATATTGCTTATAAACAGGATCGTCACAAATTAGGCGAGAAATTAGGCATATTTTAAGCATGAAACGAGGCTCAAATATATTTTCCTGCAAATTACGAAAAATTTTAAAATTCTCCTTAGGTTCATATTTCATGCATGAAGATTTATTGGAGAATGATTTGTTTTTTACGGCTTATCAACCCTTTGTGAACTATTTAACCCTTTCAGCTCTGCATTCCTGAACAATTTTAACCCCTCTGCCTGAGCTCCTGAGTCAGAATTCGCAAATAATTGGTAATGTTTCACGGTAGATATAAAAAGAGTTACATGTGTTAACCCACTGTTTGACCGGCGGCTGGTCATTGCGTCATTTTTCTCTACCACTGTTTAACCGGCGGCTGGGCATTATGCCAGTTTTCTCTACCACTGTTTAACCGGTGGCTGGGTATTACGCCAGTTTTCTCTACCACTGTTTAACCGGCGGCTGGGCATTACGCCAGTTTTCTCTACCACTGTTTAACCGGCGGCTGGGCATTATGCCAGTTTTCTTTACCACCGATATAATGGCGGTCAAGACTCAAAGGGTTAAATATTTTTAGACTGTAAGAGTTTTTGTTTTTGTTTTCTTTTTAGATAAATGATGATTTACTGATACAAGTCCTACTAATTAACCCGCAGCTGGGGGGAAAATTGGTGGATTTATTCCTATATCAAGCATATAACGAACCCGACTGGAATTGGAACTCGGCTCTCCGGTTTCCAATTCTGACTCGTTATCCATTACTTAAAGCTGAAACATATATTGATTTGTAAGAATAAATCCTTTTTGTGAGTGAATATTGTATTAACGATTCTTTTTTTATTTTTTAGAATAACAATGATTTATCCAGATACAAATCCTACTATTTAACCCATTACCTGGGGGAAGAAATGGAGTCATTCCTTTCCCACGGGTATTTGAGCGTAAGTAATTTAATCATGAAATCATGTTCAGACCTGAGAATTTTCGAAACATGACCAGGCTCAACTAAAATTAGTTTTTAAAAGAAAGTGTATTGACCTTTAGTTGGTGGGTGCGGGGGAAGAAGAGATGGGTTCATGCCTTTCCCAAGGGTTTTAATGCAAAAGCGAGCAGAATAGACTAGGCCAAGATTTGAACTCAACTCCCGTTTCCACTTTTCGCACTAATAACCATTGCCCCCTTCTTTTCAATCCACTAAATGGCATTGGCAAAAGGCAATACAAAAAAATAGAAAAGGGGGCAAATTCTTTCTCTCTTTTCTTTATCTATTTACAATCTATCATAGGGACAAGACGTGTCTTGTTTCCTCTCTGGTAACTTCTTAATCCCCAGCGAACCATGCCTCCATTGTACAGAAACCAGCATACAAATAAGCATCAGAAGAGATGGATTCATGCCTTTTCCAAGGGTATCTCTACTAAACAAACAAACAAGAGCCCCTTGTCCCTCAACACACACTGCACATACAAATAAGGAAACTTTTTTTTTTTACATCCTTTCTATTTTGTTTTGCTAAGGTAATAAAACGTCGTTATTATATGTACAACATTGATTGTAATTTCATTTCTAACTCCTGTTTGAGAAAACTCCTATGCGTTCACAGTACTATGCTATCGCTCTCATACATATGCACCCTATCACAAAATACACCATGTTGTTTTCGGTCGGAACAATAATGGTTAAAAATGCCCTCTCCCCAAATTTATAGACAAATTCTACATATGCATGCTGGGATATCTTCTTAACCAATAAAAATCGACCACTTATCAATTTAATCTTTCTTCTCTTTTGATTGAAGGCTGAGCGCTGCGGTCACTTGTCTGTATCCTTTTGCGTATTAGCACCATTCTTTGTGAACTTTTTTGCCTTATTTAATGTTGCATATATATTTTTTGTTTAGTAATAGCTTACCTCGTTATTTTTCTTTCTTTTCTCATTGTTTATGGGAAACTTTGTTAGTTCCGTTTGTTGAGCAATTTCGCCACTTCCACTTGCCCATGGCCAATTACTTCACAACACGTAATACAATACCTATAATAAAACCTGTAAATCAAAATAACAAACGTTCACCCGGCTACAAATTGGTGACCCTAGCAAAGGAATACGCAAATATTATGAAGATTAATCTATCGAACTACTTAATAATAAAGTCCACAGCACCGAACCGCATTTGTGAACTTTATCATCATTATACATAGCTTCACCAGGGTTATATATGGTTTTGTATCCAGAACTGTTCTTCTTTTAGACTGGTTGCCAACCACAGCTAGAGAGTCCAGTCTACTTTTCTATTAATGTTATAATAGGAGAAGCGATGGATCTTTTCTCAAGGTTGCTTGTGTAAACATTGAATGTAACGGACACGAAGCACTGGTTACTTGTTACGATACGCTTATCATTACATTAACTTGAAAATAAAATACAGTAGAATCCCTCATATCCGGACAGCCTCATATCCGGAATCCCGCATATCCGGACATGTGTATATTTGAACTTTTTAGGTAATATATATATGATTTGAAATTTCTGTTTTTCAGGAATTATACTTTGGATAATTGTTTCTGCTTATTTCAACCTAATGGCTTGTATTGATGCAAAAGATGAGCGGAAAAAGAGGAAAAGAACAACTTTGGATTTATCGCAAAAAGTGGAGATATTAATAGACAAGAAAGTTGGTGAAAGTTCATTGTAACTAATGGCTGCGTTTAACATCTGCCAAAGAAACTATTTTCCAGCGTTCATACTGTCACAATGAACAAAGAAATAAAAAAAAATGATTGTGACGAAACCTGGACTGAAATTGAAAAAAATATTGAACACAACGGCCCAGCTAGCAATTTGAATTTCGTTTTACAGAAAACAAGAGGAAAATTCGTTCCTCAACAAACTGATAACATTTTCTTTTTATTAATCAGTTCATCCCAAACAAAGCGATAATGCCACTAAGACGCAATGGGCTACTGGGAGTGAAAGAGAATGAGAAGACTTATGGGAATCGAAACCCAATCCTAAACAAGAAACAAGGGATAAACCTCTACTCCTGTTCAAAAAAACCAAGGAGTGAAAGAGAATGAGAAGACTCTAGAAGAAAGTCAACATTTTATGATATAAAATCTTCCAAAGAAACTATTCTCCAGCGTTCACACTGTCACAATGAACAAGGAAACAAAGAACAAACTTTTCATCAACGTAAGTCTCTTACTCTAGATGGAAAGCTGTTCGAACAGTTTTCTGAGAAGCGTAGAGAAGGGATGTCGATTTCAGGACTGATGCTGAAAGCAAAGGCCAAATCGTTAAATAATGAAACCTCCCTAGAACCCGAAGATGACCACGAGTCACATCTGAAACATGATAGCGACGAGACGCATGATTTTGATAAAACCTAGACTGAAATTGAAAAACCTATTGAAAAGGTTGTCAGTTTTATGGAAAGAAAGCCAGCATTCAGACGATTGCAATAACGCATGCAGAGTTAAAAAGTGTCTTTCGTTTAAAAAATTTCAAGAATAAAAGAAAAACGAAATGCGGAAAAAGTTGAGAACGACATTAGACGAGAAAGAATCATCATGCAACAGCGATTAAAAAAATCCTCGTTACTTTGTTTTGCATACGTGGTATACTTAATTTAATGAATTTTCATTAACATCACATAATTTATTTCTTTTTCTTTAAAATCAATTCTGTTATATTTCAATCACCATTAGCTTATTTTGTTTACTATAAAAACATTGAAAATAAATGTGAAACCTGATTTCAGTTCTTTTATTTTAATCTAAATATAACCCCTCATATCTGGACACCAATTCCTCATATTCGAAAGGTCTTCTTAGTCCGGTTGTCAGGGATTCTACTATGCTTTCGACAAAATAACACGTGGATTTTTTCTATAGGTGGATTTGCACTTCTGCTTAATATCAGAACATCTTTGTGTTCGGACTTTTCGGGTGAAAGGAGGCTTCTACTTAACATTTTCAATGTGTGCTCTACTTAAAACCAGGAATTTGCACGTTAATTTAAATTTAATGAGTTGGCCAAAAAGTTCATTCGGTTAATTAAATAAAATTTCTACTTAATAAACGAATAATTTTGTGGCCAACCCATTAAATTTAAATTAAATTAAATTAAATTTAAATTTATAATAAATAATGATAAATTTGCAGGTTTTTATTTACATTCAATTTAAGGCTGTCAACCCACTTTTATAAGGTTTGGAAAATTTTCATTTAAGTATCGCACTAATCAATTTACTGTTTTAGATAATTCATCAAATAAGTAGCGAAGTAATCGTTCTAAGTAACGCTGTTATTCGAAATAAGTGCTGCATAATTTGTTGCGTTAATTCTATATCTATAAAAAGAACACTTCTACTCAGAATCAGAAAGAGACAACTGAAATTTCGGGGACAAATAATGAGAAGGAAGGGCTTGGTAAATTTAACGCACACAGGGTATATCAATGGCAAAAGAGACAAGGGGGAAGCAACCGCTTACCTACCTGATGAGCTTGTGTGAATGGATGGTGGACAGGTAGCGGTTCTGGCAAAGGGAGAAACGCTGCTAAGGGCCATGAGAGAGCTATGATCACCCACGTCCTGAAGGGACACGGCACATAAAAGTAGAAGAAGATTTGACTTAGCGTGACAATAATTACGGACTGAGAAACAGTTAAAAACGACCAGAAAAACTGACTGTTTATTATTACTACTACTACCATTATTACTACTACTATTATTACCATTACTACTATTATTATTACTACTACTACTATTACCATTACTACTACTATTATTATTACTACTACTACTATTACCATTACTACTACTATTATTACTACTACTACTACTACTACTACTATTACCATTACTACTACTATTATTACTACTACTACCATTACTACTATTATTACTACTACTACTACTATTACCATTACTACTACTATTATTACTATTACTACTACTATTAATTTTACCATTACTACTACTATTATTATTATTACTGCTACTACTACTATTACCATTACCATTACTACTACTACTATTATTATTGCTACTACTACTACTATTATTACTATTACTATTATTATTATTATTATTATTATTTGTGTATGTTATGTTTTGTGCTTTGTATCCTGCAGAGCCGGGTCCAAAATATGGTCCTTAGGCTCTATAGAAGAATTGTCATTGAATTGATAGCACTTTTCTTAGTATATGGGATGTTCCTAGTAGGGCGATCTTATGGTCAACCTGCATGCTGATGTTACCTGGGACACGGTTATTAAAATTGTCCTGTCCTTTTCTCACGAGACCCAGAGCTCCGATTACTATTGGTACAGTCACAGTTTTCATTCCCCACATCCTGTTAATCTCGATCTCCAGGTCCTTGTATTTAGACAATTTCTCGTTAATTCGGATTAACCCAAGCCTTGTGAGTGAAATTAGGCAGACGGAACTGTCCGAAAGCTGTTGATAGTTGTGCTAGCACGAAGTCACCAGTCATCGTGACTGAGGCTTTCGAGAGTACTGGCCTTGTTCAAACTGCTTATTAGTGCCAGATTATACATTCACTCTTGGAAATTCGGCTCAGCGAAGTTGCAGTATAAATGAGAAGTTGGGGTGGGGGGGAAGAAACACAAATGTGACTGAGGGGCTAGGGTTAGCTGCCAGGTGGATGTAGTCTAAAACGAGCAGCCAGCTATCATTTTTTTAGAGATAGATATATACATGTAAACCGACTGAGATATACAGATAGATAGATATTAACAGAATGAGGTAGATATTAAAAGACTTATACTGAGAGACTAAGGATAGATAGATGCGAAAAAACCTAGATAGATACATGTCATCAGAATTTATATATATATATATATATATATATATATATATATATATATATATATGTATGTGTGTGTGTGTGTAAATTGATCGTTAGATAAATAGATATTAACAAACCGAGATAGATGCGAACAGACTTTTATATATATATATATATATATATATATATATATATATATATATATATATATATATATATATATATGTATA
>CAHIKZ030000611.1:782500-820000 GCA_903632075.3 Acanthosepion pharaonis
ATTTTGTTTTTGCCATAGATACATACGATATCTGATGAAAAAAAAATATCAGGACCCGTGCTATAAAAAGAAAACTACAACAAATATCAATTCGGCATTTAATCGCGTTCGAAGTAGTTCCCTTCTAAATCCACGCACTTCATCCAACGAAGTTATCATTGATTGAAACATTCCTGCAACTCCATTTGTTTTCGGGGGTCATGGCGAGCCGCTGGCTCGTCGTATTGTCTTGGATTTCTTTGACGCCGAGAAATCTCCTTCCTGACACGTTTCATGTGGGATTTGATTTTTTGAAAGACGAAAAAGTAACAAGGGGCTAGTTCTGGGGAATATGGCGGTTGTTGAATCTGGAAAATGTGCTGCGTCAATTTACTGCAGATTCTCTGCTCAAGATTCTCTGCCTTGGCCACTAATCGAAGTAACAATCTGATAAATAAATAGTGTTTAATATTTTTGTTGTAAATTCTCAAGAACAATAAGAAAAAATGTGTAAATTCACTTTCATCATATGTTTAGGTTCTATATTCTAATCATCGCTTTTTAAAACAATAAACATTGCTGAGGAGTGGAGGTAGTTAAAATAGTAGAGGTGTCATGGGAAAAACTGTCTTTTTGGCACTCCATCTTATTGCAGGCACAAAGATCCATGTTTGCCATTTAAAATCTACAGGTGTAGACTGTTCTCTTTCCACTGCGCATGTCTAGTGATAGTTTATCTAGTTTTAATTTTTAGCACTGCTCAATGACAAAGATGAGGACAATAGTACACATCTGAATCGTGTAAATAATGGTAACTTCTCATCCCAGAAATTCAGACAACTGAATAATAAAATGGTAACTAATAAAGATTTACTTATAGTTGGTACACATATTTTAATAATTTAGTAAATGTTTATAAATTTTATGAATAAAAAATAGTATTGACATTTATTTCTTTATAAATTGATCAATGATAAATATTACATTAGTTCTAATTGTATTAGTTTATAGAATGTTGTAAATTCTCAAGAACAAAAAAAAAATGTCTAAATTCACTTTCATCATATGTTTAGGTTTTATTCCAATTCTAATCGTCGCTTTTTAAAACAATAAACATTGGCGAAGAGTGAAGGTCGTTTTAAAAGCGGTGTCATGGGGAAAAACTGTCCTTTTGACATAGTTTTTTTTATAAGCATTTCACCGCAATCAAGGCAGGAGTGCCACTAGTACTCAAGAGGTTACAGAGAGTAAAAGTAAGGGACTACGCTTGGTATGGGGGGGGATTGAGGAAAGTATAGAAAGAACGGAGATCAGAGCATCAGAAGATGTCGATTGACATTATATTTAAATTTTTGAAGATTATAGCTATCAGGGAAGGAAGTAAGAGGAAGTGAGTTCCAGTCGAGAAGTGCGAGAAAAGAAGCAGTTGGAATAGAAGAGGTGGTTACATTTAGCTGTTTCGACATTAAAAGGGTGGGACCGAGATGTCAACCTAGTTGCACCCTTAAATTCATGCAGTCGGGGCACCAGAGAAAATAGCTTGTCAGAAGAGTTGCCATAAATATATTTGTAGAAAAGACAGAGGGAAGCCACATAATGTCTTATTGCGGGTACGTTTGTCCCTGTTTGACGTTTAATCAAATTTGACTGTATACATATACACTTTCGGCCCAACATTTCTGGCTACTCTCTGGATTTAATAATTAGTAAGTTTCTTACCTTCTTTGGTTTAATTAACTTCTGCTAAACTAGGATACTGAAACTATCTAATCCATTAGAGCATGACATCGATTTTTTTTCTTTTTTTAGAGAGAGGCTTACCTAAAATTTAACATCCGACAGCTCTAAGAGTATGTTATGGTGACCTATCTACATTAGAATGAACTCTTCCTCTTTCATAAATACTAACCTGCCAGACATCCTAAGGTAGGCAGTCGGGACACAGTGTAACCTGATAGATCTTGATATATGGAGGTGTTTCTGTTATGGTGACCTATCTACATGAGAATGAACTCTTCCTTCTTCATAAATACTAACCTGCGAGACTTCCTAAGAGAGGCAGTCGGGACGCAGTCTCTGTGTGCGACCTCTGTCGAACTCTCTGCTTTGGCAAAGGCAAAGTTTCGTTCGGAGAGGTAGACAGGCACTGAACCTGTTTATGGGGGTTCAAAGGGAATATTTTTGGCTGAGCCTATGGGCTCGGAGAAACCCACTTTAATCTCAGCCTTGTGCCACATACATTCCTCGTGGGGGGGGACTGTTAAATATCAGCAGTCGGGACTTCTGTCGAACTCTCTGCTTTGGCAGAGAGGAACCCGGACGAAGCTATGCCGAAGGGCAGAGTTTCGTCCGGGGAGGTAGACAGATCCGAACCTGTTTATGTGGGGATATTTTGGGCCAAGCCTACGGGCTCGGAGAACCCACGGTAAACTCGGCCTTGTGCCACATACATCCCTCGTGAGAGGGCTGTTAAACACCGGCAGTCAGAACTCAGTGTAACCTGATAGTTTGGGTGGACACTTCTATCTGCTGACTAATAACACTTATTTTGTATATATGTTCTGTTATTTCAATACTCTTGTTCAACCTACCTTCTTCTTTCCGTGTCTTTCTTTCTGGCCCTTAACAGGCTACAACAGCAAGGTAGATGAGGCAAACAGAGTTAAACTCTTAAGGAAAATTCAGGCAGTAAAATCTTGTTCTTAATTATTATTATTATGTGCGTATGTTTCCTGCTTTCTATCCTGTAGAACCGTGTCCAAACTATGGTCCTAAGGAGAATTGTCATATAATTGATAGCACTTCTATTAGTATCGAGAATGTTCCTAATAAGGTGATCTTCTGGGAAATCTGTATGTCATACGGTACCTATGGTCTCTAAATACTGTAGAATATACTGTATGTGGTAGTCATTTGGATTCACTTCCAATTGGGCTGGACAAACTCTTTTCCTCCGGGCAGAGAGGATTCCCAGACGAGGCTATGTTGAAGGGCAGTGTCTCGTCTTGGAAGACAGCTACCTGACTCCGTTTTTACAGAGTCTACGGGGAATTTTTGGCCGAGTCTACGGGGTTGGATACCCTACAATAAAACTCGGCCTTGTGCCACATCCGACCGCGTGGGGCGGTTAGTGAATATCGTCATTTGGATTCACTGTAGCATTCCTTTGCGATTCACGTCTAGCTCACCACTGGCAGTTGATTACTTACTACACGCCGCTGGCAACTCTTGTACGTTGTTTCTCTTATAAATATTATCCTTCCATTTCCAACCTTCGTTTTGGTTATTCTTATTCAGTAACCTTTTCCTAGGTTACCTTGGACATTGTTAGTAAAACTGTCCATTTCTTTTCTCATGAGCTCTGATTACTATTGGTACAGTCTCAGTTTTCATTCCCCATATTCTGTTAATCTCGATCTCCAGGTCCTTGTATTTGGAGATGGAGGTGTTTCTCTCATATGGTACTTCTATGTCAATAAGCATCAGTCAGTTATGTGCCATCATACATGACGAGGCAGATGCATGGCATACAAGACAAGGCATATTTTTCCCCGCAGTAGGTTGCCATTTCTTTTTGCGGCAGACCAGTTGCCATCCAAGGCTATAGAACCCAGTCTGTCCTGCTATTTACCCATAACTGGGAGAGAAGAGGATTCATACCTTTCCCAAGGGTATTAGTACGTAAGTGAATGTAATGGATTCGACTGGAAATCCGATTCCTCAATCCGAAAAGAAATCCATTATTCCACCGTGTCTCCTTTAGCATACACTTCCTGAATTTTCTTTTACGATAATATCGGGTCTGTTGGCGTTTATTAACAGTTTGAATTGGCATGTCCCAGAGGATAGTTACATCGTTATTTTGGGTAACTGTGTCTGGTTGGTGCTCATACCATCTCTCAGTGGTCTCGATTTTGTGCTTAGGGCATATCACCCAATGCACATATGTCGCTACCTTGTTATGTCTGTGGGTATATTCATTTTTTGCTAGTTCCGGTCATCCTGAGATAATATGGTCGACAGCTTCATCATATTTTCCGCAGATCCTGCATTATTATTATTGAATATATGATAAAGCCCTTCAAGAAGGAGAAAGTCCTTCTTACCCGTAGTGAATTAGTAAATTAGTTTTGAAAAAGGCACGCGCCCTTCAATATTTGAGCGATTCTTCGAAATCCGGTGTTTGGCACCAAAACTTTCGCCCATTGTGCATCTCTTACGTGTGAGCCCTCGCCATAAATCGATGTTTTATGTCCTTGTCTCGCAAACAGTTTACAGAATAAACAGAAAGTCTTCTTGTGTCTACGATCACATCTTAAAAACCAGGCCCTATAGAAACATAGATGGTGTTTTTTTTTTGTTTTACGTAGGCCATTTCACAGGATATTTGGAAATGAAAAGGAGAGGTAGACAGAAAGAAAGATCGATATCTTTGCAGTACGGGCGCTTGCTGTAGAGCGTTGGCTAATAAATTCTTCTTAGAGACTATACTTCTGTATCATTTTAACGAGAGAGAGAGAGAGAGAGATCTTTTATACGATATTTTGTCAGAGAGAGTTTAATAAACTCATCTCGTAGACGAGAGAGAGAGAGAGATTGGCACCGTTTCTGCATGGACGCTTGCAAAAGAGTCTTTCTTAATAAGCTTGTTTCACAGACTATCTTTGTATCAATTTAGCGAGAGAGAGAGAGAGATCTTTTTTGTACGGTGCTTGTCGGAGAGTGTTTAATAAACTTATCTTGCAAACCATATTCAGAGGAAGATAGATAGATAGGAGAGAGAGAGAGATTAAGAGAGAGATAAAGAAAGAAAGAAAGAAAGAAAAAGAAAGAAAGTGGTAATTTTTTTTCTGTATGTACGCCTGTCGTAGAGCCTTTGTTAATAAGCTCCTCAGAGATTATATCTCTCAATTTAGCCAGAGGAAACAGAGAGTAATGAGGTGGGGGGATATAGTTAATAGATAGAGAGGTGGGAGGGAAGGGGGGAGATATCTTTTCTGTATGGGCGCTTGCCGTGGAGCGGTTGCTAATAAGCTCCTCAGAGATTATATCAATTTAGCCAGAAGACACGGCGAGTAATGGAGAGAGTGAGAGTGAGAGTAATGGAGAGAGAGAGAGAGAGGAGGAGATCCTTTCTGTATGGACGTTTGCCGTAGAGCCTTTGTTAATAAGCTCGTTTCCCAGAGAATATCTTTATATCGATTGAGAGAAAGAGAGAGAGAGAGAAAGAAAGAGAGAGAGAAAGAAAGAAAGAAAGAGAGAAAGAGAGAGAGAAAGAAAGAGAGAAAGAAAGAGAGAAAGAAAGAGAGAGAGAGAGAGAAAGAGATTCTTTTTTGACGTAAGTTGTGCAAGGTGAAACGGGGTGGTCTGGGTAATTGACGAGGAAATCGGGGTGCCTGAGGATGTTAGAAAGAAAGGGTGGGGTAAAATAAAACCCGTTATCAATGAAATGGTACTTTTGTAGTATTTACGTCAGTCAGACAGCCCATCTCCGCCAAACTTGCAGACGTGAGGTGCAGGGTGGAGGATTTGGCTGGAAACAGCAGTAGCAACTGAAGCAACTGCCCTGGGCATTCTATAACACCCACCCACCCAACTTACCGATCTTCCTGCATCCGCTATTCATCGCGGTGGGGTTTTCCACACCTCCCACCCCCCTGATCACAAGGAATGAATGCTGCCCGTAACGAGGTAGACGTCATTTGCCGCCATCGTCGCAGTCAAAGGTTGATCTATTCGTCAGCTAGAAATGTATCCAGTGATTCCCAAATATTTTACCTTTGAGTAAATCTAATCTAACATTGAGCTATATACGGAGAAGCCTTTCACTAATACGAACTTACAGGCTGTCTATAGAATTTTTTATATGGCATAGATTCTGAATAAATTCTTTTCAAGAATATCAGGCCAATTGCAAATGAAAGCAAATTTATTGTCATATCTCTTTATAGACTGTTTTTAAAGTCCTTAGATTTTGAAGACATTTTCTTCTCTCTAAGATAAAAATATCAGGTCAAAGCAAATTTATTCTTGTGTCTCTTTATACGGGCTGTTTATAAGATCCTTAGTTTTTGAACACCTTCTCTTCGCTCTAAAATAGAAATTCTTGGCCAAATGTAAATGAAAGCAAATTTATTCTTGTGTCTCTTTATACAGTCTGTTTATAAGACCCTTAGATTTTGAAGACCTTCTCTTCTCTCTTAGATAGAAATATCAGGCCAAAGGCAAATGAAAGCAAATTTATATTTGTATCCCTTTATACAGGCTGTTTATAAGACCATTAATTTGTGAAGACTTTCTCTTCTCTCTAAGATCGGAATATCAGGCAAAAGAAAAGAATGGAAGCAAATTTATTCCTGCATCTCTTTATACAGACTATTTGCAATATTTTTCTAATATCATTTTTTTTTTATCTACAGCCTTTTGCACCATGGGTAAGCACTGCCTTGTATTCATGTACGTTAGATCACAAGAACAGATATGCCTAGTCAATGGCGATTTCGACTCTTGAGAAGCACCGTGCCATTGAACTAAGTCAGTGGGTCTTGTGTCATCCCGACGCCTTCACAGCACAGGCCGATAGGGGACGAGAAAAACGACTGCCTCGAGGTGCATGTACGCGTGTGATGCCTCGTATTAAAATTTCTAACATTTTTCTATGGCCCTATTCACGAAACAGCTATTATATAATAAACTAACGATCAATGACTTGCGTGTGGCTAATGTGATAATAATATTCGTAAAGTAAGCGTACTAAATTCAATTTTATACTATGCATGATAAGATTCTGATTTTTTTTTATATTGTTATTTTTGTCAGGCCGAAAATGAGGTCAGTCATATAAGTGCCAAACGTGATACACGCTTGAGCGAACATGTATCTTTCGATACATGACTGACGAAGCAGATTTTTTCCTGCAGTAGCTCGCTATTTCTTTCTGCTGTAGACTGGTTGCCAACCAAGGCTAAAGAATTCAGTCTGACCTGCTATTCAACCCATAGCTAGTGGGAGAGGAGAAGAGATAGACTCATGCCTTTCTGAAGAATATTTGTGTGTAAGTGAATCCAACGAAGTCGAATGGATTACTATTGTCATATTTGGGCAGGGGTTGTCCAGTCTTCTCATACCCGTCTCGATAGCGTTCAAAAGCGTCTCCGAGTCTTTGTGGGTGACGAATTATTTTCCAACCTCTCTCTCACAGCCGGGGTGTGCGCGAACCACTCACTGCTCTATCGCTGCTTCCATGGAAAGTGCCCTGATGTACTACGTCCCTCGGTTCAACTAGGACCGGCCATGCCACTTACATTGTAGCAAATGTTGCGGGTCGGTAGTATGCGCCCCCTAACTTATTTCGAGCGTTAGTAACGTCGGTGATTGAAATAACGCTGTCTCCAGAAATACCCACAACATACATGGCGGACTCAGGATGTGAGTCCACGTAAAGAAATGAAAATATACGCCAAGAACAAATATATATGTACAAACAAATGATAATGTATTAACAAGAAAAGTATACAAGCAACTAAGACAATAATGTGTTTAACAAATGAATGTGAAAACCTTTTTGGTCCAAAGTATGTGTAATGAGTGAATGTGCGTACGTACGTGTGTGTGTGTGTGTGTGTGTGTATCTTCATGCGTTTCCCAAGAGGAACACGTTCTTCGCGAGAGGTTACATGTTGACGAATGAGCGGACAAAGTCAGAAGAGAATGAGAAAAAAATATCGCGGAGTATTTATAGTCCTGAGAGCGTCTCCTAGAATCAGTTTCGAAAATTAGGAGGAGGTAACCCGACGTGACAAGTAAGTTCCACTCGAACAACTTATTCTCACGAACTACTGCTCTGTGGAACAGACTCCCAAGAGGATGCTTCCTCAATCACTACAATCTTCAAATCTAGGGTTAACCGTTGTCTTCCAAACATATCCCCATAAACCGTGCCTCTTAATCTGTAACTCTCTACCTACTTTGTGGAACCGACTCCCAAGAGGATGCTTCCCCGATCACTACAATCTTAACCTGTTCAAGTCTAGAGTTAACCTATCCATATCAACTGCCCCTTAACGTATACTGCTAACTCAACTGGCCCCGGTCCTTGTACAGGGTGATCCTCACTGAAAAAAAAACAAAAAAAAAAAACAACTTTTTTTTTTCTCAGTGAGTTTTAAATTACAATCCATGGTGTTTTATAATACAGGCCTAGTTATGGTGCAACTGATAACCTATTTTCAAAAGCTTCCCATTGCGCTGGAAGAGACGCATTTGGGTATAGGTTTTGGCTTACTGTAATTCACTGCTGTAGACGTCTTAGGAAATTCAAATGAAGTTTTAATTTTACATTTGGAATAAATTTAGCTCATTTACAGATGACGACATCTATCAAACTTAAATTTTTATTATTCCAAAATTTTAACACACCAGCAGATAGCTATTAATGTCAACAACTGAGCACAAATAGTTATTAATTAGAAAAAAAAATCAGTAATTAATATATATTATCCATAATTACATGTATAAGAATGTCGTTTTTGATAAAAGTTAAAAAAATAACCATAAATAAGTAAAAAATGCGTATATTACCGAAAATTCCTTTTTCCAGAATATAGCTATTTGTGCTATATTATAATGTTTATTACCTAAACAATAATAATGCTGAATATTTTTTTAAATATTAAAGTATATTTAATCACATCTCCCTAGTAGCTGTCAAGGTTTGTAAACTCAGGGAATATTTATCTAGCTAAGTAATTATTTATGCTAATAACCAAGTTTATTTTCTTTTTTCCATTTGTTTTATTGTATTAAATATATTCAAGTCACTAATGTTGAAGGAAAAAAGTCCTCGAAAGTTAAGTCCCCAGTTTTGTCAAGTTTCTTTATTAAATATCAATCTGGGACTGTACTTACAGATCATGACATCATCAGTTTGTTTGTTTGTTTGTTTAAAACTTAACGACCCATCGATCAGCAAGAGATCATTTAAGGTCAAACAGTTGTTTTTTTCTTTTTCTTTAAATAAGGTTGAAATGCTTTCAAAAAGACTTTCCCTTTCCTTTCCTTCTTTTTCGATGTTGTCTTGCTTTTTTTTTAAAATTCACTGTTTTCAGAGGTGCGTTGTTCTTTGAAAATTTCTCACCTGGCAAGTATCAAAGACACGAAATTGGAATTATATTTTATTATATAGTCCAACTTTCCTAAGAAAGGTCAAGATCAAATTGGGGTTTGATTTTTCGAAAACTTCTTTCAAGTTGTTCACGTTGTAAAATAATTTTTGAATATGGGCCATGTCACCGCAATCAAGCAGGAAGTGCTTCACAGTATAAGCCTCCTGGCATGCTATGCATTCAGGAGGATCTTCGTCTTTTAGGAGGAAGGAGTGAGTTATGGACAAGACATCATCAGAAAGATGGAATTTAAACTTTTATTATGGCATTATTCCAAAATTTTAACACATCTAGCTAGCTATATATATATATATATGTGTGTGTGTGTGGAATGAATGAGAATATTATCCATAACTACATGTACAAGAATGTCGTTTTTGATAAACGTTAAAAATAACCATAGATACGTAAGAAATGTGTATATTGTGGAAAATTCTTTTTCCCACAATATGGATATTTGTGCTATGTTATAATGCTTATTACCTCAACAATAATAATCATACTTATAATAAAACCCAGGTTGTGTCTGTACATTTATATATTGGATCGGATTTCCTACATTTTTCAACCGATTTCAACAAAACTTCACAGGACTACGAAAATTACCTTGAAGTGGTTCTGACAGCACCAAAAATTGGAAAAACAATTGTTTTTGCACAAAATCAATTTGAAAACACGATTAAGAGCCATCGCGAGAATGAAAGGGGGACAACTCATATAGTGTTATACTTATTATAAAAACCCAGGTTGTGGGTGTGTGTGTGTGTGTGTGTGTGTGTGTGTGTGTGTGTTCCTTTATATATGGGATTGGATTTCCTACATTTTTCAACCGATTTCAACAAAACTTCATTTTTGGGGGGCAGGTAGTGTTTCTTATTGTCTTGCACACTTTTTTCTTTATTCTTACATTCAGAATATTTTAAAAATTCCATTTACAAGACAATTGTTTATAATAAAATTCTATTCAATCGGTAGACTCATAACGATTGAAAACAATGTTTTTGTTTGAGTTTGGGTTTGACCAATTCGTAAAAAAAAAAAAAAAAAAAAAAAAAAACTAATTAAGACATACATGTCCGTCAACCTTAAACAATAATCTTTGTCAAATTTATTTTTCAGTCTTTATGATGGTCGATACTTGATCTATCTCTTACTGTTACATCCCTGGGCAAAGCCGGGCTCTACTGCTACTACTGAATAAATCCTTTTAAATATTAAAGTATATTTAATCACTAATAGCTGTCGTAATCTGTTAACTGAAGTAAGTATAAGTTATTTTTTTTAATTTTGTTTGCTTTAAATTTCCTATATTATTTTATAAACACCATTTTTGTGCGAAATTGTAATTTAGGAATCTTAGTTTTGTTTCTTGGAAGTTTATTTAACATTTTTAATTTAAAGTTAAATTAATATTCTCTCCTACAAGATGTTTATTTATAAAAATTGATATTTAATGATGAACTTATTTTTTTTTTGCCAAATCTGTATTTTCGTTTTCAACAGGTACAAAAATTAAAATTAAATAAGAATTAAATTAAAATTAAAATTAAAAATCAAATTAAATTTATTAAATTTAAGTTAAATCAAATAAATTAAATATTAAACTAAACTAATTAAATCAAATTAAATAAATATTAAAATTAAATAAGAATAAATTAAAATTTAAATTAAAAATCAAATTTAATTAAAAAAATTAAATTTATTAAATTTAAGTTAAATCAAATAAATTAAATTCTAATTAAATAAATTAAATTAAAAATAAGTGAAAATGAAACTAATTAAATTAAATTAAAAAAATTAAACCAAATTTAAATTAAAGAATTAAATTAATTAATTAAAATTAAATTAATTAAATTAAAAAGGATATTGATTTTTTTACCGTTGTTCTTTCTGCGTTAATGTAACTTTTTATCGCAAAATTAAAAAGATCCACCATTTGAAGCTCGGGTCAAGGCAAGAAGTTCTAACCGAAAAAACCTTAATTTTATTTGATATTTTTTAACGTTTCACTCCAAGCAAGGTAATAAAGCCTCTAAGATGCAAAGGTATTAAAGAGAGTGAAAGTGACCGCGACAACATTATTGAGGAGAAAGAACAATAAAAGAAGAGTGAAAGAGACAGACGATAACGACTGACATTTTTGAAGATCGTAGTTGACAGGAAGGTAAGAAGCTGGAAGAAAGTTCCGCAAGCGATAAGGACGAAAGGCGAAACTATAAGAATAGAACTTACGGTTACATAAGCCATTTCAGCAAGAAAATGATGAGACCTAGCGGCCAATCCAGTACTGAGCTTGAATCTATGAAGTCAAAGTACGAAAGCGCAAATATCATCAGAACAATTGCCATGAAAATATTTATAGAAAACGCACAGGGAAGCTAGGTTACGACGGTGGGAGAAGGAAGCCGAGATGCCAGTTCAGGACCGGAATATTGCAGATTCTTTTTTGGATCTTTTCAAGAATCTCTAAATACATCGCAGAAGCACCAAATCAGATGTGACAGCAGTATTCGATGTATGGACGGATGGTAGATTTATAGATATGCAAGATAGATTCTGAAGAGAGAGAGAGAAAGAAAAGAGCTAGCATGACACTGTGAACCAACTTTCCAAGCATCAGACCTTAATGTCAGTCAGTTATGTGCCATGCGTGATACACGCTTAGCCGATCATGTATCTTTCGATATATGACTGAAGAGGCAGATTTTTTCCAGCAGTAGATTGCCATTTCTTTCTGCGATAGACCAGTTGCCATGGAAGGCTATAGAACCCGGTCTATTCTGCTATTTACCCATAGCTGGGGGGATTAAAAGACGATTCATACCTTTTCTGAGGATATTTACATTATACATACTCTATACTCTCAGTAATGCTTGCCTTCATTCCTGACCACTGACAATCCCTCTCTTCCTCATTTTCAATGCGTTCCTATATATATTCTTTGTAAGAAATCAGTTTGAAGATCAGGTACGGTTTATTTTGTTTTACGGCATATCAACCTCAGTGGGTTATTTAATACCGACAAGATTTTTTAGGATAGGTTCGTCTGAACAAAATATATATTCTTTGTAAGAAATCAGTTTGTAGATCAGGTTTCATTGAAGTATTTTTGTGAAGAGGGTTTTTATGTAGCGTCAAATGTATTACTAGTAATGTATTTTTTTTTTCCAAAATGTATCGCTGGTAATTTTTTTTCATATATGTATTACTGGTATTTTTACTATAAAAATCTATTTTTATACTTTTATAGCGTTTTGACCACAGGTTGGGGTTTCACCATTTGTCCGTAACTGTGACCGCTAAAAGGTGATACTAACCCAGATCAGGCTGGATCTGGAAACAACAGCAATTAAGATGTGGTTCCACGCTCCTCAAAACCTCCAATCTCCCGATCAGTGGCCTTGGTGTCGGGAGTGTAGTCCTGGGAACGAAAGCAATTAAGAGGTGGTTCCACGCTCCTCAAAACCTCCCGATTAGAGATCTTGCTGCCAGATGCAGTTTATCATCATACCCTGGATGATAGTATGTCCTGAAAAAAAAAACTATAGGCACTAACGTTAACTTTGCAAAGGGAGACCACGTTATTGTATCAGGAAAGCATTGATTAATCAATTTTTTTCTACTTTTTTCTTCTTACAAATATTGCTAAGACTCTTTCAACGAAGTTGATTTCAAGAATGTTTTCTTTTAATCGGGTTCATCCTAAGCAAGGCAGTAAAGCCACTAAGATGCAAGGGTTTACTGGGTGTGGAAGCACTAGAAAGCAGAAACATTAAGAAGCGAGGGTAAAAGAATCAAGAGGACAGCAGATAGCGATTTAAATTTTGAAAATCAGAAGTTGGTTGGTTTGATTTGATTTGTGTGTTTTACGGCATATCAACCTCAATGGGTTATTTAATGCCGACAACTTTCTTTTTTTTTTCCTGGCAATATTTCGTTTTGTCAAAAATCTATTTCTGGTAATATATTTTCCTCAAAATGTATAGCTGGTAATATTATTTTAAAACATATATTGCTGGTAACAGATTTTTTTTTCAAAAATATATTGCTGGTAACAGATATTTTTTCTTCAAAAATTTATTTCTGGTAATAATTTTTACAAAGTTTTTCTGGTATTAAAACCGATTTTTACACTTTTATAATGCTTTTTACCTCAGTTTCAGTGTTAACTATTTGCCCATAGCTAGGACCCTAACAGGTGCTACCACCCCGGTCAGGGTGGATCTGGGAACACCAGCAATTAAGAGGTGGTTCCACGCGCCTCAAAACCTCCTGATCAGAGGCCTTGCTGTAAAAAACAAAACCAATCAATCAACCAAATTTTTGAAATTCGAATATTTGAAAATAGGTCTCGAGTTCTGACCCTTACGTGTACACCATGAGTAGGCCTGTCGTACAGAACCTCATGGTCTAATCCTATCTTATCTTTATTTGAATGAATTGACGCTTTAAGCTAATGCCTGTGACAGTTGGTTGGTTGATTTTGTTTAGCAGCATATCAATACCTATAGGTTATTTAATGCCGAAATCCAAATATTTTGAATGCAATTTTATGTCTTCATTTAAATATATTATTAACTTAGTTGTATGCCTTCAACGACAAATAAAATGTTTTGTTACTCAATTTACTACGAAATGTATTGTTGGTAATTCTGCTATAAAATGTATTGCAGGTCATTTTTCTTTAAAAATATATTGTTGGTAAGTTTACAATAAATATGTATTGTTAGTATTTTAAGATAAATATGTATTACCGATATTTTTTACTATAGAAATGTATTTTTATAATTTCATAGTGTTTTGTTTTTGTTAGGGGGTTCACTATTTGCCCATAGCTGGGACCCTAACAGGTACTACCACCCTTGATTTAGGTGGACCTGGGAACAACAGCAATTAAGAAGTTGTTTTACGTTCCTCAAAACCTCCAGTCGCCCGATCAGTGTCCTTGCTGCCAGATGTAGTTGATCGTCTAGCCTGCTACAGTAAATTCCCGAAAGGTGCCGCTGGTTGATGGACGATCTACTCGGATGTTTATATTGTACAGTGCAGTGGTAATCAATTGAATAAAAACTTAATTCGTCATTCTGGCAAAGGGGGGGGTGGACAAGCAGGAATTAAAAGCGTCATCCGATATCTACATCCGGGTCATTTGTAGGATAGGATTTATCTATCATGGTTTTTTCGGGATTTTTAAAATTTTTTGTTTTGTTGTTGAAATGACATTTATATCTTTTTTTTATGAATTTTTATTTTTAGAAATGTTTCTCATTTCCCAAATTTGGGGAATTTTATGCGGGAAATAAAAAGAAAAAAACGATTTTGCGGATTACGAAGTTTTCTGTGTGTAGCGGTGCTGTTCAGGTATAACACTAGGTTCGTTCTCAGGGTGAAGCTTCTTCCAATCAAACCCTCTCGGCTAAAAAAAAAAAAGTATCCCTTTAGACAGATAGTTAAGCAAACTTTATTCAGTTGTAAGCTTCGGCTGTAGACAAGCGGAGCAGCGTTGAAGAGGAGGCGAGAGAGTGTATCTTCCTTATTGCACTGCGGCGAGCGGACTCTGTCCTACCGCTGTTCGGGTCTCTCTGCTTTCGGCTGTTAGTGACCACTGTCGTATAGAGAACAACGTTCTTTGTCTTGTCATCTTTGTCTAAAAACAGTCATTCATTAAGAAAAGGTCTGGTTTCACTCAGTGACCTCTTTGTTAGGGTCGTTTTCCATGGTCCTTGTGAGGTCCACTTCACTTAGCTGATAACCATCAAGATAATAACTGCCTGAAACAATTTCTGTAAGATCCTTCGGATGTTTCCATTTAATAAGATATCGCCTGACAGTGATATCGCTACACGTGACAAGAACCGGAACAAATAAAGATGCTAAAGAGACAAACGTTTGAGATAAAAACAAGGCAAGACGTGAGAAGGCGAGTTTGCGAGATTTAAAAAGGTACAAGGCAGGTTATAAGACTAGGTCATTGTGGCTCCAAGAGAACGGTTATTATAGAGGACTTCTACAAAGAATTTTAGATGTCTGAGTGTGCGAGACGATGTGCTCGGACGATTATGCCTTGATTCATTCACAGCAAGAAAATATAGCCACTAAGACGCAAGGGCTTACTGAGTCTGAGAGAATATTAAGAAAAGAAAACAATATTAGACCTCTGTTAGTCACGTGGGGTGATTCATTGCCCCCAAATTTTTAAAATACTCGAAGTTCCGAGTTGGCAACTTATTTCTTTTGTTGCCTATCATGCCCCAGGGAGGGTGTATAGCACGCGGTGTGGCGTAGTTTTAGTTAAGTTGTTGTGCGAGGTATACGTCACTTTGCCGTCTTCGGGATGTTCTGTCACCACACCTGACTAACGAGGGTAAGTTTTCAAGATTTACATATAACATATATATATATATATATTTATTAATCTTTCAGTCCTGGAAATAAAACTTTAGCTAATGTAATATCTTTCTCTTACCCACGACTTACTTAATTTTATGAAATTTACTGAGATGGAAATGGTAATATTACCCGCTAATATTATCATTACTGGTCCTTTTGGTCGCTATACACTCCGGCCTTCTTTCTGTGTTAATTTTGGACATTAGCTGTTATTATTATGATGCTGCGACTCTATGTCGAGTAATGACTTCGCTTAATCCATTCTCAAATATGGGCAGCAAGAAATTTACTTTTTAGTCCTGCAACAGACTTACTTTCTCTGGTGCGGATGCAGCAACGTTTCCTGTCTTTTGAGGTAGTTTATGTATTAATACTTTGGTGAACTTTCAAATGCTGCCTTAGTCCACCAACTGAAGCACTTTTTTTTTCTTACACTCGTTGCAATAGAAATGCTGAACAGCTTATCGTAAATGATTTTCCCCTCTGTTTCGCTTCTTTGATGGTTTTTAAAGTCTGAAGACACGACTACATTCATGAGGTTCTTGATCAAATTTTGTGACAACATTTTCAGAGAAATTAGCAACAAGACTCATATGGACATCTCTCTTGAGATTTTCATGTTTAATACGACTTTAATGTCTTTCTTACCTACAAAAATTTAGGAACTTTTCTGTTAATTCGCCCCAAATAATATCAAGTTATTCATCGCAAATATTAATTCACCCCAAGGAATTATAAATTTTAAATCAAAGTTTGTTTGTTTTTTTACTCAATTTTTGCCACTCTTCTGTATAATAAAAGCGAATGTTAGTGTGTCACTTTGTCACATTTTTTTTAATTAATGGAATACAACTCTTTCAATTTCAATAGCTCATGTTACAGAAATTTTGGATTCCCAAGTTTTCATTACTGCGATTGCTTTCGGCGATTTTTTGTACGATAACAGTCTTTATAATTTGGAAATAAATTAGGAAATAATTGAAATTAATTGCCAAATCCAGTGAAAGTCACTCATGAAATAAAAATAATTGTTTGTACGGAAAGTAAGGACCTACGTTCATCAAGTTGTCTTTAATTTAAGTGGAGGCAGAAGAAATATCGTTGAACTTTCAAAAAGGTAAGCTTAAATATTAATGCATTACTTAAATGCAGCGATCAATATTGGGTTTTTCCCTGATCTTGCCTATCCCATACAGCAGCAGTATGGCTCACAAAAAGAAATCATCGCCAACAGAGAACCAGTTTGCAATTAAAAGAGTCAAGGCTACAGCGAGAAAAACAAAGTCCCGTGTAAATGAAAACCCAGATCAAACGGCAGCCAAGAGAGTTTCCAATGCTGAGAATATGCAAAGACTTAGGGACTCTCAGACTTGTGAACAAGCTGAAGGCCCAATCAAGAGCCCTCCACAGGAACTACATTAAATGCCACTCGAAAGGGTGACTTTTAGGCTAGTTTGAAATTATGAATTTTAAATCAAAATTAGTTTAGCTTGTCTCACAGCAACCACAAATCTCATAACGAAAAATTACCAAAAATCAGGTAGTTCTTCCCATTTTCTAATATTGATATTCGAGGGACATACAAGGATTTTTTTTTACTATTTAAAGATAAAAATTTATAAATCTGTTTTTGACTTGTTTATCGGTTTTAGCGCGGACGCAGACCCCACACTGGAAGCAGCGCACCGGAATCGCCCACATTTGAGGCGATCGCAATGGTCAACGCATTCGGAGCATAATGGAAAGAGTGTAATTCTTTGGGAGAATTTGGTGTTAATTTTAGTAAATTTAAATTATTTATATTGTGGTTTGAATTAACAGAAAAGATCCGAAATTTATCTCTCTTTACTATAGAAATTGCATTAACAATGGTTTTGCCATAGAACTGTGTGATCAAAGATTTGTATAACAGAATTGCTACAGAAATTATACGAACAGTGATATTTACTATAGAAATTACATGAGCAAAGATTTTTAAAAATTAGATTGTCAAAGAAATGAGTTTTATTGTAGATTTTGGAATAATTAAAAGAAATTACATGAACAATGATTTTTTTTTACTTTAACGTGTCAGACAACTAAATAATTAATCAAATATGCCGTTATAACAATTCCAGACCCCACGCATTGTACAGTATTCCATTGTGGATTAATTATGCAGGAGTTAGCGTTATGAAAATGACTGACGATTTTGCTGGAGTCGCTATTAGGCTTAATGCGTATAACAAGAGGTAATGTTAAAAGTAGAACTGGGCGTTTTCAAACTGAAACGAAACAGTATCAGCAGTTTCCAAGTAATGTTCTGGTTGGCTAAAAATTCGTTGAAACAGAACCACAAAAAGAAAAAAAAAGAAGAAAGAAAAGAACTAAATAAAGCGGTGTACTGTCGTGCATTTCAACGTTGAAAATCTGTCTTTGTTTTTTTTAACGATTAAACGGCTGGAAAAAGTTGCACGAACGTGCGCGCGAAACGAGTAAAAACGAAAGAAATTTCCCCTTTTCCAACAGCAGTAGACCATTTTGGTCTAATCTGATTCTTGTAATGATAAAAGATGTAACTTCTAATGAAAAGGAGTCAGGTACATTTTGTCTATATCTCTGAGATGAGGTATTATGATTATTTACATTATTCGTAATGTTATCCTCATCTTTATTGGCATATTCACAACGTTTCGGCCGTTGTACGCTCCGGTTTTCTTCAGGTGGTTAGAATTTCGAACCGAATCCTTTATTTCGTTCATTGTTGTTCTAGTTTCACGCGCCATGTTATTTTCCTTTAACTAAATTCAAGTTTTGGTTCGCCACTGCCGTATTGAACTCCTTGTGAACCAAAAACTTGGAGAGTTGAGTTAAAGGAAAATAACTGAGACACCCGAAAGAGGCATGGCACGTGGAACAAGAACAATCTACCCAGCTGAACGAAATAAAGGGCTCGATTCAAAATTCCAATCAACTGAAGAAGGCGGAAACATTGTGAATATGACAATGAAGATGAGGATAACAGCTCAAATAATGTAAATAATGCAAGTAATCGTAATACCTCATCTGAGAGATATAAAGGCCGAAAAGTTGTGAATATGGCAATCAAGATGAGGATAACAGTTTGAATAATGTAAATAATATAAGTAATCATAGTACTTCATCTCAGAGATATAGAGGCCGAAACGTTGTGAATATGGCAATGAAGATGAGGATAACAGTTTGAATAATGCAAATAATGTAAGTAAGGAGACTTATTGAGAGAACAATTATTCATCATGACTGAAGAAGAATGTTACAGGTCTTTTTTTCCCACCATGGAGCTAGATATGAAAAGAGATAAACTGTAGGCTCTGATCGTCTTTATTTTTGGAATTGATGTTAAACTAAAAAAGCAAATTCATTTGCAATCCACCCCCCACCAAAAATAAAAAAAACAAAAAAAAAACTCGTCTCTGATTTCCCCGGAGTGTGATCTTTATTTCTTTTTTTTTAATTTCTTGATTGGTGTTTTGTATTCTGAGATAATTTACGTTCAATAATAGAATTAAAGAATTATTTCCTTTTATGTCTTTTCGGGAATTGGTCTCTTTTGTACTCTAAGATAATCAGACGAAAATATCTGAAGGCCTTCTTTAATTTAAAAAAATGGCGATAAGCTTGCAAAATTGCTTCTGTGAGAAACGGACTAGAGAATGTCTTCCCTAACAAGACTATTTAAACGACTTTGATGCCATTAGTGGTCAGGGAAGTATCCACACAAGAATCAGTTCCACAAAATAGTTCTTGGTATTGGGAGCTTTCCGAGTGGAACTTCATCCTTAGAATACAAAGGAAATGTGGCTGATTCGACTCTGTGGAAGTAACATGGCGAGTAGTCTAATGGTCTAAACTGGTTAAACAAATGGGTGGAACTCATCTGAACTTTTGTTATAGAAATAGCAATAGAGTTGCGAGAGACTTTCAACTTTACGTCTGTGGAGAAAGAGGCTGTAGAGTGGAAGATAATTCATCCCCAACAAGATGATGTAAATGATTTCGAATTCTATCAAGAGTGGAAAGTTAGGATAAAGCCACTCTAAGATATGACAGCAATATTCCCCATTTTATCTAATCTGACTCTTGTAAAGATAGAGAATGGTAGAAGGAGTCCGGTACTTGCTACAGGGACGCAAACAGCATTTACTCCAGCTTCTTTAGCTTGATCGTAGATACGAGTGCAACTTCAAGTCTAGGGTGAACTTGAGTCTCAATAGATCTTTAAAGCAAGGAACCTTATTGAGAGTACAAATATTCATCATGACTAGAGAAAATTCATGGTCTGTTCAGTGTTGATGGAATGGTACAAGCTTGGTTTTTGAGATATTGGTTACAGGCCAGTCCTCCTCCTACTGAGCCGTTAGAGGTAGATCTGAAAAGAGATCAGCTGTCAGGCTCTGATTGTTTTTATTTTATGGAGGTGCTGTTAAACTGAAATATCAAATTCATGTGCATCTCCTAAAAATTGTCTCTGACGTCTCCTCGGTGTGGTCTTTTTTTAATTCGTGTTTTGTGGTCTGAGGTAATTTACGTTCAAGAATAGATTTAAAGAATTTATTTCCTCTTCTTTCTTTCTTTTCTTTCTCTCTAGGAATTGGTCTTTTTTAAACACAATTTAATTATATAAAAAAAAACTATTTTAAAAAAGCTATAAAAATATTCTATCTACTATAAAAATAAATAAATAAAAAATAAACAAAAAGATAAATAAGAAATAAAAAGATAAATAAAAATAAATAAATAAATAACACACTATTTACATTATTCAGACGATTCGGCCTTCTTCAGGTGATTGGAATGTCGAACGTACATCGGCCGAAATGTTGTGATAAACATGGCGACAAAGATGAGGACAATAGTTCGAATAATGTCAATAGTGTACATAATACTTCATCTCAGAAATATAGACAGATACTGAAAGGCCGAAGTGTTGTAATAAATATGGCAACAAAGATGAGGACAATAGTCCGAATAATGTAAATAGTGTACATAATACCTCATCTCTGAAATTGTAATAAATATGGCAACAAAGTTGAGGACAATAATCCGAATAATGTAAATAGTGTACATAATACCTCATTTCAGAAATATAGACAGATACTGAAAGGCCGAAGTGTTGTAATAAATATGGCAACAAAGATGAGGACAATAGTCCGAATAATGTAAATAGTGTACATAATACCTCATCTCAGAAATATAGACAAATAAAGAATCATGAAAACAAGACGAGCGATACTTTCCTAAATGTAATATTTTTTAACAGTATGTTACATCTTGAAGAATTCCATGCTAAAGATATCAATTTTTCGCCTTTCTTCGAGAAATATGCATATAGACATTGTGTCGTGTCCACTAAAATATCAAATGCAATATTTATAAACCAATCACACTCAAGAAAACACTTACATCTTAAAACCCACCAATAAAATCATAGAATACAAATCAGAAAGTTTGTCGTATTTGCCATCATGATTTAGGTAGATACCACCCAAATATCGTGCGGACGTAGTAGAAGACATACCAAGTGGATTTTTAGGGCCAATTAGGAAGAAATAAATAATTTAATTCTGGAGCCTTCAGACAACGGCAACACCACCAACAGTAAGAAACAAATTCTATCTCTTGTATCCTCTTTACTATGAACGACGTACACACGTGTTGACTTTTTCCATACAAACACACATATAACAACATTTCATTGTTTCTCACATACGTACACAAAGACAATTTATATTTTATTTCAGAACTTTATCAATCCAAACAAAAAGACATTAATTTCCAATCTATTATCAACTGCTTGTATTCTTGTCGTTATATTAATGTTTATTTGTTGAAACTACATTATCTTTTCTATTGAATTTTATTCTTTCAATGAAAATCGTGTGATTATTCTAGACGGCCAAATTACGAGCGACACTGTAACGATATTTTGTTATTGTATCGAATCCCGACACTTCGAATCTTAATATTCAACAAAAACCCAGTAGAAGGATTCCTACAATAGCATTGGCTTTGATTTCCGGATTTATTTAAAAGCAAATAGTCTAGGAAATGATCTAAGTGAATGGTAATCTCATGAATCTTAGAGTTAGCCGTTTAGACACGAATCGTAAAGGAATGATGTATCACTAGAATAAGTTTATATCATCAGTTGAGGATATCCGCTAATGTCTAATGAAACTGCAGAGAGACCGTGTGGGTTTGAGTGTTGTTGAATTAGAAACACGTGCTGTTTATTCCTGATAGAAGAGGGTCCAACTACAAGAACAATGCGGGACTCAAGTTGAGTCCAACCGAAGATGTAAAGAAAACAAACAACAGATATATATGTCAACAAATATATGTATTAAGCAACAAATTTACAAGCGACAAAGACATCACCATTTCTGTTTGTATGTGAACGTAAAGAGTTTGTATATTGGTGAATGTTCGTACGTACGTGTGTGTGTGTGTGTGTGTGTGTGTGTGTGTGTTTCATGGCGTTTTCCCACAAGTGGTCAAAATGCTGATTTCTATGAGAGATCACATTTTTAAATGTATCCATTGAAATGCAAAGTGAAAAGAGAACGAGGCAAGAAGTTGCCCAGTATTTATAATGTAGGGAGAGCGACCCCCTAGTGAACAATTAGGGAATTAAGGGGGAGCTAACTCCGACAAAACAACAATTGATGATGACTGCTGTTTAAGGGCTAAAAACATGTTGAGTTTTTTTTTTTTTTTTTGTTCCGGATGTCATAAAATCCTCACATTTTGAAGAACTTTTCTGTGACATACAAAATGCAAATAAAAATATATTTAATCTCGTGTCTCTTTACACAGGCTGGCTATAAAGTTATTAGATTTAGAAGACATTCACTTGTCTATACGATAGAAATATCAGACCAAAGGCAAATGAAAGAAAATCTGTTGCCTTTTTTCTTTATACAGACTGTCTATAAAGCTCTTAAATTTAGAGGATCTCTTCTCTCTAAGATAAAAATATCAGACCAAAGGCAAATGTAAGCAATTATTGGCAGATTTGCACAATCATTTACTGAAAACAAACGATTGTTCTTAATATAGCGGATTGCATGCAATGCTCTATCGCGCCTTTGAACTATCTGTTAATGTGTAAATTGCACAGAAAACTATTTAAAAATATTAAACAACTAGCAGCATGACCCGGCGTTTCCCGTGCTTGATTAAAAAATCGTAAGACTCCTACAGCAATCGCTATCACTTGAATTAAAATATTTTTGCCCTTCCTTGCCTTTAAAGGAGTGCCCTTTGCCGTGCTGATGTTGCTATGCCTTACTTTTGCCTATCTCACACTG
Source organism: Acanthosepion pharaonis (assembly GCA_903632075.3). Lineage (NCBI taxonomy): Eukaryota > Metazoa > Mollusca > Cephalopoda > Sepiida > Sepiidae > Acanthosepion > Acanthosepion pharaonis. The sequence continues at coordinate 805,365 of CAHIKZ030000611.1, forward strand.
CGAATTTTTCTAAGCTCTATACTAAACATTAAATCTGTTACGAAAAAAAAAAAGAACTAAACAAAATGAACATAAAACGATCAGCTTTAAAAAAGGACTCGTAACTGGAAAAACCGATTGAAAAAGAATGTTAACAAAAATACTTTTCACACCCAACCCAGTTCTGCGGAATCATAATCAACGTTGAGTTTAAGCAAGCGAATGAGCCAATTGGAGTAAAGTGCCATGCAGATTTAAATTTTTCCCACTTGTGACGAATGCAGCTATCGATTTTTTTTGCATGCTAGTTAACATTCGTGTCAACCAGCTGTTGGCTTTCACGCTGGCCAATAGAATCTTCCTGCCTATTCGTGGGAGCCAGCTATAGGCTCTCTCTCTCTGGCCAGTAGAAAATGACCGGAAACTACATGAAAACTGCCGTAGAAGCATGAAAAAATCGATTATTTCCACTATCGACGAGAGTTGGGAAATGCAATCGGTCTTGGCCTCCCCGCTAACTTGGAACATGTGCATGTAAATTTTGGTGCATATCTGTCAAAAATTGCGGCCGTGCATTCGTTACACACACACACACACACAGCCTTTTATAGATAGAGATCACTAAATATTAGAAAATGAATTAAAAAAATGGAATTATAACATTCTGTATTTACATTTGGTTGGCGGAACTCGTTGCCGTGTACAGTGTTGTTCACCCTTCTCTGTGAGATGAATCCTATGTTGGATCTGAAGAGAGGTCCACAGTCACTGCATGGTAGAGTAGGTGGGTTCATGGAATGGAGGGCCCTGCCTCTTTTTGATTCTCTTTTCGTCTCTTCTATTTGTCTTCTGCTGTTTTCTAAGGATGTTGTTTTTTTCGTGGACAGCTCTTCTCCAATTGGTTCTTTCTGTAGCTTCCGTCTCCCAATTGACCAGATCGATTTATTTCCACCTGCAAGGTGTTTTTGAGTCGATCCTCGAATCGACGACGTGGGGTGATCTCTTGCCAGATACGAGCCCTGAGAAAAGGATTTATTTGGAAGGCATATATTCGACATTCGGGCAAGGTTTCCGGCCCATTGAAGTCGTCGGTGGTGAGTCACAATGTTTTCTAGGCTCTCCATCTTTGCGTGGAGGAGAACATCATTTTTCGTGATCCTGTCTTGCCACATGTTTCACAGGATTTGACGAAGTTTAATTTGATGGAATCTGTCAAGTTTGCGTATGTCTCTTCTGTGTGAAATGAGTCCTATGTTGGATCTAAAGAGACGTCCACAGCTACCGCGTGGTAGGTTAGAAGAGTTCAGGGAATGGAGAGTTCTTGCCTTTCATTGGCCTCTCTTCGTCTCTTCTATTTGTCTTCTGGTCTTTTCAAAGGATGTTGTTTTTTGGTGGAATGTCCTTCTCCAATTGGGTCTTTTTACAGCTTCCAATTGACCGAATCGATTTCTCTCATCAGAAAGGTGTTTTTGAGCTGATCCTTGAATCGACGACATGAGTCTCCAAGTAGTCTCTTAGCAGATGCGAGCTTCGAGAAAAGGATTTGTTTGGGGAGACGGGTGTCTGGAATTCGGGCAAGGTCTCAGGCCCATCGAAGTTCAAACAATTCTTCTTAATTTAGTGGACTGCATGCAATGTTCTATCGCGCTTTGAACAATCTGCTAAAGTGTAAATTGCACAGAAAACTATTTTAAAATATCAACCAAAGACTTAAAAATTGAAAAATAAATAAAAAATGAAATTATAACATTTTGTATTTAAATTTGGTATCTTCTAATGTCGTTGGCGGTACTCGTTGCCGTGTACTGTGGTGTTCATCGAGATTTCCTTCTGTTGTGAAATGAATCCTATGTTGGATCTGAACCAATGCATGGTAGAGTAAGTGGGTTCAGGGAATGGAGAGTTCTTGCCTTTCTTTGGTCTCTCTTCGTCTCTTCTATTTGACTTCTGGTCTTTTCGAAGGAGATTGTTGTTTGGTGGACTGTCCTTCTCCAATTGGATCTTTCTACAGCTTCCCTCTCCCAATTGACCGAATCGATTTCTCTCCTCAGAAAGGTGTTTTTGAGTTGATCCCTGAATCACGGGTCTCCAAGTAGTCTTTTGCCAGATGCGAGGTCCCAGAAGCGGATTTGTTTGGGGACACCGGTGCCTAGCATTTGGGCAGGCTCATCGAAGCCGGTGGTGAGTCATCATGACTTCTAGGCTTTTCATCTTTTGTACACTAATTACTAAGAAATACGGTTGGTTTTTGCACAAAGATTTTAATTGTACCATTTTTTATATATTTTTTGAAAGTTTTATGTATTCGTTAGGAAAATTAAATTATGGCATCGTATCTGTCTATATCTCTGAGATGAGGTACTGTGATTACTTGCATTATTTACATTATTCGGACTGTTATCCTCATCTTCATTGATATATTCACAACGTTTCGGCCGTTGTACATTCCGGCTTTCTTCAGGTGATTGGAATTTCAACCCGAAACCCTTATTTCGTCCACCGGGGTAGATTATTCTAGTTCGACGTGCCATGCCACTTCCGGGTGTCTATTATTTCCCTTTAACTCTCTAAGTTTTTTTTTTTTTTTTTGTTCACCAATGTTACGACCTGGTATTGAACTCGCAACTCTTTGGGTCTAGTCAATGGATCTAACCAACGTCTTTATCCACTGGACCATGTGTCTTTAAATGGAAGGTAATTTTTTTAAAAAATGCAAGATAGCATCGTAGTTGTGTGTAGGTTCACTTTGTCTCCAGCGAACCAATATTTTTTAGACCCAGTCCGCCATTGGCTGTCATTCAAAACAATGACGCTAGCAGCAAGTAAATATACGACGGTTATGTGCGTCATTTTCCAATTGATTCTGCGCACATGTATGAGGCAGGAACATTAGGAGTGTCAGACTGTTGCTTCATCATATCCGATTATAGCACAATGACTCGTTTATTTCCCGAAATTGAGATTTTTTTTTATTTATTTTTATATTGCCGGGTTCTTTTTCTTCATCCTTGACAGAGTTCAAAAGTGTCTACGCGACTTGATGGATGATGGATGATGAATTATGTCCCACCCTTACAGTCCCTTTCCCCGGGGGACAAAACCTCACAAGCTTCTCGTTATTCTAACACAGTGGTTCTGAATTTTTTTCTTTGAGCCGCATTTTCGGAATTAAAATTTGCTTGGGCCCCACGAAATTTTATGTGATAAAAAGGACATTAAAATATAAATTTAAAAAAAAAAAAACAAAGAAAAAGAAAAAATAGAGAAGGTTAAAGGAAGATAAATGTGTATTTAAAGTCAGAACATTATCATTGATAACACTCTCCTCCACTTTGCGGAGACTAGTTAGTACATTCTTGTTACTTGATATAATGCAAAAATATCACAATGATAAAATCGGTACACTATTTACATTATTCAAACTATTGTCCTCATCTTTGTCGCCATATTTATTATAACGTTTCGGCCGTTTTTACGCCCCGGCCTTCTTCAGGTGGTTGGAATGTCGAACGTTGTAATAAATATGGCGACAAAGATAAGTACAATAGTCGGAATAATGTAAATAGTGCACATAATACCTCATATACTGAAGGGCCGAAACGTTGTAATAAATATGGCGACAAAGATGAGGACAATAGTCGGAATAATGTAAATAGTGTATATAATACCTCGTCTCAGAAATATAGACAGATACTGATAAAATCAGTAAACAATTATTTATAATTATTTATACTGCGACACATGCATGCAATTATAAGTAATTCATAATAATATTTTAAATTTTGAAATCGTATTTATTTTTTGATACTGTTTGTAAATCTTTGTCTTTTAATCATTCCGCCTCACCGGCTATCCTCTTCGACCGTCACTATGAGGCGCTTGCACCGTTTGGAAACCACTATTCTAACTGCTTACGATTACATCACATTGAAACATCGGTTCCCGTACGAACACTGAAGTTAAACAACGCTGAGCAAGGTCAGTACCTAGATGGGTGACTGATTGAGAATACCTGGCGTTGTATAAGTTTGGGTGTGCGGGTGGTGTAATGGATAATGCCTCGGAATTTTTGATCTGAAAGCCAAGTTTCAATTCCAGTCGGGTTTGTTATATTCACTTACGCGCAAATACCCTTGGGAAAGGCATGAATCCAACTCTTCTACAACCAGCTATAGATCAATTAGTTAGACTTGTATCACTATACCATATCTAAAAAAATAGAAAAATTTACAATCTAAAATATTTTATGGCTCTAAATAACCTGCAAGGGGTTGATAAGCCGTAGAAAACGAATCAATCAATGAAATACTGATTAGCTACACAGGTATGTCTTTTAGATTTATTTACATTCTCTGGAATATAAATATATAGAAACTAATCTGATTACAAAATGAGGGCTCAGTTTATATATTGAGTGCAATGCAGAATTCATCCCCCACTTTATATTTACATTATAATTTCTTGATTGTTGATAAGCCATAGAAAATCAATCAATGAAATATTGATTAGCTACACAGGTATGTCTTTTAGATTTATTTACATTCTCTAGTATATAAATGTACAGAAGCTACCGTGGCCTTAAAGTGGGGGATCAGTTTGTAGATTGATTGGCATATAGAATTGATCCCCCACTTTATATCTGCACTATAATTTGTTATTTGTTCATAAAATTCTGATTAGGTATGATTCTACCACCCCTCCCCAACAATGGGTTAATCAGTAAGACGTGTCATAAACCATTATTATCTCAAAAAAGACAAAAATCTTACAGTCTAAAAATATTTTCTGGCTTTAAATAACCTGCAAAAGGTTGTTCTTTCTTTCTTTTTATGTGCCGTGTCCTTTCAGGACGTAGGCAATCATGGCTCTCCACTTCTTCCCTCCCTTGTAGCTCTCAATAAGTTCCGTGCCTCTTCCAACTCCCCCGGACCACTTTCTGACATCCTCTTGCTTAAGCTCGCCAGGTACATCATGCATTGGTTTCCCTTGTCTCTCTTTCCCTCTATTCGACCTGTGAGTATCAGACTCTCTATGCCCTCCTTTCTCATTAGGTATCCCAGAAATTTCAGCTGCCTCTTTCTGATGTTAAGTATAAGCTTCATCCTTGTTTGCATCTTTTCCAAGATCTCATCGTTGCTCGCTCGCTCCATGATATCCTTAGCATCCTTCTGTAGAACCACGCCTCCGCTGCCTCGAATCTCTTCTTCATCTTTGAGGAGAACGTCCAACATTCGCTGCTGTAAAGAAGATGTCACATAGCAGCTCAATACTCTTTTCTTTGTCACCAAAGAAATCCTCCTGACTCTTCCCAGCGTTTGGAATGTGTCCTTGGCCATCCCAATCCGTTTTCGGATCTCAGCATCGCACTTACCGTCCTCCGTCAAAACACTTTCCAGATATTTGAACTTCCGCACATGTTTGTATTTAGTGTCCCCAACCTGCAAATCGCATTTCGGGCTCATCCGTTTACACAGGCCATAGATAACGAATCAATCAATCAATCAATACAAAGTGAGGGATCAGATTATATATTGACTGTAATGTAGAATTGATCCCCCATTTTATATTCACATTATAATTTCTTGGTTGTTGATACGCCGTAGAAAACGAATCAATCAATTGAAAAGTATTGATTAGCTACATAGGCATGTCTTTTAGATTTATTTAAATTCTCTGGAATATAAATGTATAGAAATTATCGTGACCACAAAGTGAGGGATCAGTTTATATATTGATTCTAATACAAAATAGATCCCCATTATAATTTCTTATCAAATTCTGATCAGGCATGAATCCACCTCTCACCTCTCCACTTATGGGTTAATTTGTGAGATTTGTATCACTAAAGCATTATTATCTCAAAAAAGAAAAAAAATCCTTACAATCTAAAAATGATTTATGGCTTTAAATAACCTACAAATGGTTGACAAGCCGTACAACATGAATCAATCACTGAAATACAGATTTGATACACAGGCATGTTTTTTAGATTTCTTTACATTCTCTGGAATATAAATATATAGAAATTATAGTGGCCACAAAATGAGGGATCATTTTATATATTGAATGTAATACAGAATTGATCCCCCCATTTTATATCCACATATTTCTTGTTTGTTTATCAAATTCTGATAAGGTATGATTCCACCTCTCCTCCATCTAACAAAAGTTAATTAGTAAGACTTGTATCGCTAAACCATTATTACAACCCCCCCCCCAAAAAAAAATTCTTACAATCTAAAAATACTTTTCTGGCTTTACAAAGGGTTACAAAGATAAGCCATAAAAAAACGAATCAATCGTTATTTTAATGCTATTCCCGTGGCAGATGTTTTCACAAGCTACATTCATTAGTACCACAAGTTCAGACCTTTACAGCTAGAGCTCGCCATACCATGTACCGAATAATCTTATTCCTTTAGTATACCATTGATAATAAGGAAGTTCCACCGAACACTACAATCAGCCACTTTCATCACAAGAACTGGTACTTCGTGGAATAAACACCCGAGTGGATGTTTCCCCCGATCACTATAATTTTAACCTCTTCAAATTCCCTCCAATCGGTTGAGACAGGAAAGGGGGGGTTAACTTTAACGCCCCCAAAACAAGACTGCTCTCTGTTATCCACCACAGAGACCCCCCCCGCCTCCCATTAGAATGTCTGATGCTCAACTCCACGAGAGCACTTCTTTGTGACTTCTTGGTTTCACACTATCCGCTGACCTGAGATGGAACAATTACATTGAATCAATAGCTTCATCTACCGCAAGGAAAGTTTTTCTCGCCCGAGTCCATCCTTCAAATCTATAAATCAACCATTCGCCCTTGCATGGAATATTGCTGTCTGGAGCACCCCCTTCCCCGCTGTTCGTCTTAGGTTTCTCGACAAAATCCAGAGACGAATATGCAATGTGGGTGGCCCTGATCTGGCATCTCGTTTACAGTCGCTCTCTCACAAACGTGCCGTTGCCTCCCTCTGTCTTTTCTACAAATACTTTCACAGTAACTGCTGCGACGAGCTATTTTCGCTAGTTCCCAAACTGCATGAATTTAAACGGGCCACTAAGTCGGCATCTCAGTCCCACCCTTTCACTGTCGAAATGGTTAAATGTAGCCGTCTCTTCTACACCAATAGCTTCATGTTTCTCACTTCCCGTCTGTGGAACTCCCTTCCTCTTACTTGCTTCCCTGATAGTTATAATCTTTAATTATTCAAATGCAACGTCAATCGGCATCATCGGATGCCTTGATTTAAATCCCCGTCTTTCTCTTCATCCTTTCCTCTTTCACGCCTCTTTACTCTTGCTCCCACACTCTTCACCCCAAGCAAGGCGGGTGGGGGCACTAGCATGCAAGGGGTTACAAAGTTAAAAAAATGTTTTCTATCCTACATATTCCTGTCCTGGGTATGACGATAAACTACATCCTACAGCAAGGCTTCTGATCAGAAGGTTTTGAGGAGCGTGGAACCACCTCTTAATTGCTGGTGTTCCCAGGTTCACCCTGACCCGGGTTGGTAGCACCTGTCAGGGTCCTAAATATGGACAAAGAGTTACCCCCACCCAAAAGGGATCAAAACACTATGAAAATATAAAAATAGGTTTTAATACCAGCAATACTGATTTTGAATTTTTTTTTTTACCAGCAACACATTTAAAAAAAAAAAAAATTATTACCAGCAATAAAAAAATCTTGTCAGCATTAAATAACCCATTGAGGTGTTGATGTGCCGTAAAACAAACCAAACTAAACGTACATGTCCTCATAATGTGCTCTTCTTCCTCTTACACCAATAAAACTTAATTCCGGAACCTTCTCTACCTTAAGTAGCTACTGGGTCATGTATTGTGAGAACGGTAAAAACAATCTTTATAAACCATCCAGCGACACTCCAGAGGACCTCATTTAGGCTACCTAACCTTAGTTTAGTTTCGCACAAGGCCCAAAAGAATGGGGCATCTAGTAAGGATCGAACTCACTATGCAGAAATAACGGCCAACCAGACTAACTCCCGAGATGACAGCCTAATAAGCTGTGGTTGTTATTTCATCAGCTTACTTTAGTTTGGCACAAGGCAACGTATATAGGACACCAAGTGAGGATCAGTCTCACTACAAGGTAGTACTGGTCAAATAGTCCAGTTCGCTTAACCTCATCTTGAAGTGACGTCCTTATAAGATGTTATTGTTATCCCCTAAATTTAGTTTGGCACAAGGCTGTACATATGGGGCACCTAATGAGGATCGAACTCACTATGCAGTAATAACAGTCAACCAGACTCCTTCACCATTGCATCATCCCAAAATTGACATCCTAATAAGCTGTTATTTTCTAACCTTAATTTAGTTGGGAACAAGGCCAAAAATATGAAGCACCTAGTGAGGATTGAACCCACTATGCAGAAATAACAGCCAACCAGATTAACTCGCTGTTGCACCATCCCGCCTAATAAGCTGTTGTTGTTTTATAAGTTTAGTTTAGTTTGGCACAAGGCCACGTATATGGAGCACCAAGTGAGGAGTGACCTCACTACAAGGTAGTAATGGTCAAATTAGCCTCAAATCGAAGTGACATCCTTTTAAGATCTTATTGTTATCCCCTAAATTTAGTTTGGCACAAGGCCGTAAATATGGAGCACTCAGCGAGGATCAGCTCGCAACTTTGTAATAATGGTCAACTACACTAGCTTGTTAACCATTACTCCATCCCAGGTAATCTGCGGATGAAATACTATTTCTATTTGATTTCCTAGGTTTAGTTTAGTTCGGCAAAAGGCAGCAAATATTATTAATAATTTATCGAATTAACTACGTACTAATAACAGTAGCTTGTTAACCATTGCCATTTCCCGAGGCTTTCTTTTCGAAGAACGAAGTGTCGTTCTGACCACGTTGACACACAGACGAACTTTCTCTCATTTTTCATTTTAGTTGTCTGCAAATATCTTAACGTGACAAGGACGTTTATTCATGTCAATTAAAAAGGATTATGTACATGAAGTACTTGGGCTTGTATCACATATTTTCTAAACAAGGGTGGAGTGAACTTTTAAAATAGTTATAGTGAAAGAGAAAAAACAAAAAACAAAACAAAACATTAGTGGTTTGTCCTAGAAACATTTTGTAAGAATGTACTGCTTATCCGGTTTTAAAAGGCTTTTCATTCATAAATACACTAAGCGTGACGTAAACATTATTCGTTTGAACGCAGGTCAGCTTGAGATAAGTGTTTTATTCCGTTTAGGGCGTCGTTAAAGTGGTGCTGCTATCATGCTCAGGACCGGGATAATCATTTTTTAAAAGAATGATTTGTGAGTAATTAGCCTCGTTTTGGGTTGAGCCAAATTGTTTTATTTGGATGTCAACGTTTTCTTCTCGGTAATTTTTTCAATGAATTCTCTTTAATCATCAGCAAAATTTTCAGAGTGAAGTAAGGGGTTTATATTTCACTGTAAAATATACATTTAAAAGTGAGGAAAGTAGGAAAGAAAGAAGGGGAAAACCCAGAAAGAACAATAAGATAAAATAAAACGACGAAAAAAAAAAAATTAACAAAAATAGAAAGGAAAGAAACCAAGATAAAAAAAGAAAAAAGAGCAAAAAAAAAAAAAAAAAAAAACACAGAAGGAAAAAAGAAAGAAAAGAAAGAAAGAATAAAGACTAAATAAAGAAAGAAAAAGAAAGAATAAAGACAAAGAAAGAAAGAAAGAATAAAGACTAGGAAAGAAAGAAAAATAAAAGACTAGGAAAGAAAAAGAAAGAAAGACTAGGAAAGAAAGAAAGAATAAAGAAAGAAAAGAAAGAAAGAATAAAGACTAGGAAAGAAAGAAAGAATAAAGACTAGGAAAGAAAGAAAGAATAAAGACTAGGAAAGAAAGAAAGAATAAAGACTAGGAAAGAAAGAAAGAATAAAGACTAGGAAAGAAAGAAAGAATAAAGACTAGGAAAAAAAAGAAAAGAATAAAGAGAATAAGGAAAGAAAGAAAGAAAGAATAAAGACTAGGAAAGAAAGAAAGAAAGAATAAAGACTAGGAAAGAAAGAAAGAATAAAGACTAGGAAAGAAAGAAAGAAAGAATAAAGACTAGGAAAGAAAGAAAGAATAAAGACTAGGAAAGAAAGAAAGAATAAAGACTAGGAAAGAAAGAAAGAATAAAGACTAGGAAAGAAAGAAAGAATAAAGACTAGGAAAGAAAGAAAGAAAGAATAAAGACTAGGAAAGAAAGAAAGAAAGAATAAAGACTAGGAAAGTAAGAACAAAAGAAAGGTTAAAGACTGGAAAAGAACGAAACATAAAATAAAGACCAGAATATGAAAAAAGAAGGAAAATAAATGTCTACAGAAGTGAAGAACTAAAACAGGAAAAAAAAAAGAAACAAATGAAAAATGAAAGGAAAGGGAGAAGTTAAGAAAAAGCACATGAAAGAAAGAAGGAAAGAATATGAGTGATTCCGGAAAAAAAAAATAAAAGAATAAATGAAAACAATTACAAAAAATATTGGCACTTCAAACCCACATAAAAATAAATAAATAAAATACATTTTCAAATTCCCTCTACAACAACAATTTTATCAATCAATACACAAACATCATAGTTGATGTCACCTCTTGCTGACGTAACAGGAAGCACACACAGGAGCATACACAAATGTATACACAGCAACACACACACACGTCACATTCACTTACTCATAACACCGAAGAAAACATTGTCATTCGGACATACACAATATACGGAGTGATCGACCTAAGCCAGAAAAAATACTTGCTCCGAACACCCGTCAACTGCAAGAAAAGAAACTTCCTAAGTTAGTTGCATATAACCATAAATATATATAATAAACTATTCATATACATACATATATTCAGTTACATATATTACGAACATCCACACACACAAACGGATATTTGTCTATATTTCTGAGATGAGGTATTATGTACACTATTTACATTATTCGGACTCTTGTCCTCATCTTTGTTGCCATATTTATTATAACGTTTCGGCCGTTGTACACTCCGGCCTTCTTCAGGTGGTTGAAATGTCGAACTGAACCCTTTGCTTCGTGCACTATTCTAGTTCCACGTGTCATGTTTAATGGATGTCAGTTATCAGTTATCCACTCATAACACATCGGGTCTTGTCATTGGATCTAACCAACGCCTTTATCCACTGTACCATGTGTCCTTGAGGACACCTGTGTACGAATTTCTGGATATTATTAACCTAATGTCTTCAGCAATCATTTTTTACCAGTGCTCATATTGTAATTTTTGCTGTTATCATTACATATTTTACCAGAGCTCATATTGCAATTTTTGTTGTTATTATTGCTTTTCTCTGGCACTATTTATTACTGGTTCTCATATTGTATTCATTTCTATGCTTGGTCGGCTCAGGAGATTTTCGTGGCCTAGCATATGTACTGATTCCTTAAGTTTATGAAATTTTAAAGCAGTGGAGAACTTAGATAATTGATAACTGACATCCATTATAGATGGCACGTGGAACTAGAACAGTCTACCCCAGTGTGCGAAATAAAGGGGTTCAGTTCAACATTCCAACCACCTGAAGAAGGCTGAAGCGTATAACGGCTGAAACGTTGTAATAAATATGGCGACAAAGATGAGGACAATAGTCCGAATAATGTAAATAGTGTACACGGATATTTGTTTTCCCAAACTTTATTTTTCGTGGCTTTTCACGAACTCTCTTTATCCTTTCTGAGAATGCTTTTTCTCTTCCAATTACTAGGTTGATATTAAATTGTATTCAAATTTGTTCTACAATGGTGTTTTATTCTTCCTTTTGGACATGTGAATGATCGTTTGCTCTTTCTTTCTCTCGCCTTATGTTGGCCAAAACAACACTTTTCTCGGGGATTAGTAGTAAATGCTTTCATTCAAAACAAGGCCATCAACAATCAGAAGAGGCAATAAAGAAAGGAGAACTGACAAAAAGGAAAGGAGAGACCAGTAAAGAAAGATTTAAAGGAAAACAAGAAAAATCAGAAAGAAAAATAAATGAAAAAACAATTTTTAAAAGAGTTTACGAAAGTTGAAACAAGAAAGAATAAGGAAGACAAAAAAACACCCATTTGGACGCGCTAAAAGGGAAACGCTCGAACGCGTTATATAAAAACAAAGAAAGCGAGACAGAAACTGAAATATAACGAGACAAAGAGAAAGGCAAAGATAGGATTCAAAAACACTGGTGAGAACAGATTTTTATAAATTTTTGCGAATTTCTGAGATGTCAATATCATATATGGATTTATTTGTGCCACTTTTGTCTTAGTTGAGGTCCTTCTCAAAATACTGCGGCCATTGAATCAGCTGGCTTTCATTCTATCTTCATTTCTCAGATGATCAATTGCTAACCATATACAATTCTTAATTCCGTTCTTTTTCTCACAACATTTTAGCCACTGTACCACTAGGCTTCATTTATTTCTCAGATGATTTGTCGTGAAAGGTTAAAGATTGATTCAGCCATGTCATTTCCCCAAGGTTCTGAGCACTGTAGCACATGGCATTCAATCTGTTTTCATTTCAAAGATGTGCTCTTCTGACTCTACATCGATTCGTTTCGGCCATTTCTGACCTTAAAGCTAATGTTTTACATAATCATACAAATATGGTGGTCAGGATTTCAAGATGGGTTACTGTCAGAACAAGGCTATTATATATAACTGAATTCTTCACTAATACAACAGTAGCCTGATATACAATCAAATAAGAAGCCAACATTTCTCCCTACATCAGTTATCTATGAATCCTAGCCATAATATTCCAGGCTCCATATAAAGAGCTAGTATTCAAATCATTTCTAATTCATTCCTATAGTAAAATCATTTGCAATGAATTTCTATAGATGCTTTTAGTATTTGCTATATCACTAGATATAGAATCATTAGAGAGAATGAAAGTTTGGATGGATTTGTTTCATAAATCCTAGCCATAATATTCCAGTTTCTATAAAGAGCTAGTATTCAAATCATTTCTAATACATTCCTATAGTAAAATCATTTGCAATGAATTTCTATAGATGCTTTTAGTATTTGCTATATTGCCATATATGGAATCATTAGAGGAAATGAAAATTTGGATGGATTTGTTTCATAAATCCTAGTCAGATGTCTTCAGCGACATAAACAGTTTGTATGTTAACTTGTTAATTGATGGTGACAGATAAAATTGTCAAAGTTCATCAAGTATGATTGTTCGTTGGTAAAAAACAAAAAAACAACGAACAGAGAATTCTAATCTGTCAACAAACACATGAGTGGAGACACATTTGAACACACACATATATATATATATATATATATATATATATATATATATATATATGTGTGTGTGTGTGTTGGTTTGGCTGATTTTATTTAGCGTCATATCAACCTCTATAGGTTATTCAATGAAATCTAAATATTTTGGACGCAATCGTGTGCCTTCAACTACAGATAATATCTAGTGTTGGTCATTTTGCTTTAAAAATGTATTGTTGGTCATTTTACTATAAATAGGTATTGTTAGTAACTTTGTGTAAAAGGGTATTGCTTATATTTTTACTATAAAGATGTATTTTTTTATACTTTTGTGATGTCTTGTTTTTGTTTGGGGTTCACTATTTGCCTATAGCTGGGATCCTAACAGGTGCTACCACCTCAAATCAAAGTGGATCTGGAAACAACAGCAATTAAGTGGCGATTCCATGCTCCTCAAAAGCTCCAGCCTCCCAATCATAGGCCTTGTTGGCGAATGTAGTTTATCGTCATACCCAGGACTATATTATATATATATATATATATATATATATATATATATATATGTGTGTGTGTCACAGCTCCTCAGTGCGACTAGGCAACCGAATGCTTCAAGCTCGGATCAAAACACAAGCAGTCAGAGCTTCTACCATTGAGCCATCTTCACTCGACCGAATGAGTCAGTCAAATCTAGTGTATTATTTTTACAAACGTAAACAAACGCCAAGCAGCCATAGTGCTCCATTTATTTTACTGAAGAGCTTCGATCAGAATAAATAAAAGATTATATGAACACAAAACACTGATCAAACTTTTATATTTTAGTATTGTAAAATAAAGTTAGTCTTTAGTTAGAGGTGTAATAAATACATGTTCGAGGTTAATCTTTTTTACATTTATCAAGAAAAGTGTATTTTACATGAAAGCCAGACGGTTTGTAAAAATATCTTATAGTTGTGTAAAACTTTTTTTTTCTGATGTAGCAGTTAAAGAACTGCCAAAATAATTTTGTGATTACGGATCCACTTTTGGAATTAGAAAAAAGAAATCTATTGTATTTACTGACCAATCAGAGACGTGGTAACATCCCCCTGTAAATTCCCAAGAACTTTGGAGTTTCCTTTTGCATAAAAGGGGACTGACACACTAATAGAATTAGAAAGCATTTAGTTGTCAAGGGGAAAGCATTAAAGAAGCCACGCTTGAAGGCCAAAAGAACTGACCAGCCAAAGAAGGAGCCAGAAGCGGAAAGAGAAAAGAGTCGACAGAGATTCAAGTCTCAATATAGAAAATTCATTTCAACTACTTCTAGAGAAGAACTTCATCGAAACGATAAATTCAACTTGAATTTTTCAATAAAGGACTGCACAAAGTCCCCACGACATCAACCTGTTG
>CAHIKZ030000611.1:830000-850000 GCA_903632075.3 Acanthosepion pharaonis
CCGAGTGTTGTTATCCTCTTGTATAATCCTATCCCAGTTTGTCGGAGCTACTGTTATGTACCCAGGGTAGTTGTTACGTTGTAGGGTACTGCTTATACTGACCATTTCTTGATCATAGTCTCTGGATTATCAGTTATGACTTTTGCTCAATATAGTCCGGAGAACGTTGGCTTGCGATATACGGATGTATTGAACCCGTGTTCTGTTCGAGATATTAGTACATCCAGGAATGCGAGTTTGTTGTTGTTTTCTCTCTCCATTGTGAACTGTATCGATGTTCTTATCGAGTTCACATGGTCCAGTAGTAGTTGGACCTCTTCCTGATGTGGCCAGAGTATGAAGGTGTCATCTACGTATCTCAGCGATAGGATTAACTTTAGTGATGTGGATTTTAATGCCGTTTCTTCGAAATATTCCATATATATGTTCGCCATTGCTGGTGATAATGGCGAACCCATTGCTAAGCCTTCATTCTGTAGATATATGTCTGATTGTTATGGTGAAACACACCTATTCTATACTTAATAGACTCTCGCACCTAATATAAGTAGGAGTAGTAAGAGAAACGTCAGTCAGTCAGTCAGTCGATGTCGGACGACAGTTAGTCGAATACGAAAGTATCAGCGACCACAAGATTACTCTGCGTAATACCTATTATATCAAGTTCCTAACGATTTGTACGTCGAACCTATTTTAGTACCGACTTAGTACAAATACAAACCTCCACTGTAAAATAACTCCACAACACTGATCCCATTCCAAAGTATGTTATTTGTGTACAGAAAGTCAGCATCTCGATCAGGTTATCTATTGGTATACTGGCCCGTTCTCTTAGGGATGAGTTCGATGCCAGTCCCTACTACTGATAGTACCAGCTCCGTAGGTACTTTGGTGAACAGACTCGCCACGTCCAGGATCACCATCTGGTTGGATTGGATGGGAGCTTCTTTGATTATTTCCACAAAGTGGGCGGAGTTTCGGACATGTAAAGGTGACTTTCCTATTAATGAGTCAGTTTTATCTACAATGAAGCGGCTCAGAGTGTGGCACACAGAGCCATAGCAGTTAACAATCGGCCTGAGCAGAATACGGTCTTTGTGAATTTGGGGGAAGACCGTATATGTGAGGTAGCTTTGTGTACCTCTGCGACAACTGCCTGTATGTCTTACGTGCGAAATGGTCATTAGGATTTGCGGAAGTTTTCGTTGTTTTCATTACTGGATCTTTCTTTACTGTCGCTAGCATTTCTAATGAAGTCTTTCTATATATTCCGATCTGTCTATCACTACAGCATCTCCATCAGATTATCTATTGGTATACTGGCCCATGCTTCTAGGGATGAGTGCGAGGCCAGTCCCTGACTACCGATAGTGCCTCCTCCGTGGGTACCTTGTTGAACAGACTCATCACGTCCCGGCTCACCATCTGGTTGGATTGGATGGGAGCAGTTTTCATTATTACCACGGAATTTCGAACATATGAATGTAACTTTCCTATTAATGGGTCAGTTTTATCTATGTTATACCTGAACCTACCTATTCTATTATTATTATTAGTAGTAGTAGTAATAGTAGTAGTAGCGGTCGCCAGTTGAGCTCAGTGGTGTTGAGTGAGTCAGTTGATGTCGGACATTGAAGTATCAACCATCACAACTAGATTGCTGCGTCATTAACTCTTATTGCAAGTTCCTAACGTTTTGTACGTCGGACTTTTTTAGGACAGACTTAGTGAAATACAAGCCTCCATTGTGAAAACTACTCCACAACAATCTACAATGAAGCGACTCAGAGTGTGGCACACAGAGCCTTAGCAGTTAACAATCGGCCTGAGCGAAATACGGTCTTTGTGAATTTGGGGGAGATCGTATATATGAGGTAGCTCTGTACAACGCTGCGACAACTGCATGGGAGGTGGTCCTTGTTCTTTATTAGGATCTGTAACAGTTTTTATTCTGTTTTCATTGTTGGATCTTTCTTTACTTTAGCGTATCTAACAATATCTTTCAGCTTTCCTGTATATTCCAGTTTGTCCACCCCTACAGTCGGTTTGCCGTTGTCAGCTGGTTGTATGATGATGTTTCCATTACTCTGTAGGGTTCTGATAACCAGCCTCTCCAGTTTCGTGATGTTTGATTTGGGCGGCTTGGTTTTCTCCATTATCTGTCTCACTTTCCATCTTAGCTCATCCACCTGAGCCCGAGGGATGTTCAAAGCTATTTCCTCGATTAGAGCAATGATGTCTAAGTATGATATTTGTGATGATATTTGCGTTATTTGAGGATTTGTTGCAAAAGTTAATTAACTGATTTTCCTAAAACTTATATTACTGTCAGATGCAAAAATCAGATTGGACAAATTTTGGCGTTTTACTTACATTTATTTTAACTTTTTCAATATAGTAAGTTTAACTATAATCTATTGATAATTCCATTTAAATAATTATATTTTAGCTCATTTGGGATACAGTTAAGCGGCGGGCCGGATGAAGTGACGTCGAGGGAGGGGGGTGGATGAAGTGACGGGAGGGGTCGGATCCGTCCTGTGGGCCGTAGTCTGGTGACCACTGCTATAAGGTATAATGATTTAACTTATATATTTTATATCGTCCACCGGTATAGATTGCTCAAGGACACATGGCCCAGTGGATAAAGACGTTGGTTAGATCCAGTGACTAGACCCAGAGAGTTGTGAGTTCAATACAAGACTACAGCAGTGATGAACCAAAACTTGGAGAGTTGAGTTAAAATGAAATAACCGAGACATCCGGAAGAGGCATGGCACGTGGATCCAGAACAATCTTCCCCGGTGGACGAAATAAAGGGTTCTGCTCGAAATTCCAATCACCTGAAGAAGACCGGAGCGTACAACGGCCGAAAAGTTGGGAATATGGTAATGAAGATGAGGATAATAGTCCGAATAATGTAAGTAATGTCTATATGTAAGCGTAAGTTCTATGCTAAAAGTTTCTTTTATCACATATCTCACTTCCGGAACTCTCTTCCGGTTATATGTTTTCCAGTCAAATTTGATCTTCTAAAAATTCAAATTCAAATTCAAATGCAATGTCAATCGTTATCTACTGTCTTCCTGATTATTCTTCTATTGTTCTGTCTTTAATAATGTTTGTTTTTTTTTTGTTACTCTTTCACACACAGTAACCGCTTGTGTCTTAGTGGCTTTACCGTCTTGAATGGGGTAAAATGAGTAAAAAAAATAAAGTTACGTAGACGCATTATTCATACAAGACTTCGTTCGTGAACAGACTGTCAAAATGTTTATGACATTAGTTTAATATGTAATACATTTATTAATGAGATCTGTGCAGCTGAAGAGAAACGTTTTACAATAATAAAATAATATTTATTGGGCATTAGTTGAAGAAGAAAGAAAGAAAGATGTAAAGAATTAAAGGTAGAAAAGAAGAAAGAGGTAAAGAACTTAAAGGAAGACTGAGAAGAGAGGGGAAAAAAGAGATAATGAATTTAGAGCAAGAGGGGGGAAATAGAAGCGATAAAGATGTAAAGACTTTAAAGGAGGAGGAGGGGGAATAGAAGATGGAAAGATGTAAAGACTTTAAAGGAGGAGGAGGAGGAGGAGGAATAGAAAAGATAAAAATGTGAAGAATATAAATGAAAAATGGGAAAAGAAAAAGTTAAAGAATTTCAAAGGAAAAGGGGGGAAAAGAAGAAAGAACTTAAAGAAACAGGAGAATAGAAGAAAGAAAAAGGAGAAAGTTTAAAGGAAGAGGGGGAAAAGAAAGAAAAAAGTAAAGCATTTAAAGGAAGAGGGGGAAAAGAAAGAAAAAAGTAAAGCATTTAAAGGAAGAGGGGGAAAAGAAAGAAAAAAGTAAAGCATTTAAAGGAAGAGGGGGAAAAGAAAGAAAAAAGTAAAGCATTTAAAGGAAGAGGGGGAAAAGAAAGAAAAAGTAAAGCATTTAAAGGAAGAGGGGAAGAAAGAAAGAAAAAGTAAATAATTTAAAGGAAGAGGCGGGAAAGAAAGAAAGAAAAAAGTAAAGAATTTAAAGGAAGAATGGAGAAAAAGTAAGAAAACGGTAAAGAATTTAAACGTGGAGGGGAAAGAAAAAAGAAAAAGGAATTTAAAGGAAGTTGGGGGGGGAGGAAAGAAAAACCTACAGAATTGAAAGGTAAGGAACAAAATGAAAAGAGAAAAAGGTGCGGAATTTAAAGGAAGAGCGGGAAAGAGAAGAAAGAAAACTGTAAAGAATTTAAAGGAAGACGGGGAATAGAGGAGAGAAAAAGTAAAGAATGAAAAAGAAAAGGAGAGGAGAGAAAAAGTAAAGAATTAAAAAGAAAAGGAGAGAAGAAAAAGGTAAATAATTTAAAGGAAGAGAGGGAAAGATGAAAGATAAACGTAAAGAATTTAAAGAAAAAATGGGGGGAAAGAAGAAATAAAATGGCAAAGTATTGAAAGGAACAGAGGGGAATAGAAGAATGAAATATCTAAAGGGAGAGGGGGAAGAAGGAAAAAAAGGTAAAGAATTTAAAAGAAGAGGAAAGAAAGAAGAGGGTAAAGAAATTAAAGGAAGCGAGGGAACAGAAAATCGAAACAGTAAAGAATTTAAAAGAAGAGGAGAGAAGAAGAAAGAAAAAGCTAAAGAAAAAGCTAAAGAATTTAAACGAGGTGCGGGGAAATGAAGTTAAGGATATGTAAAAAATTGAAAGGTAGTGAGAAGATAGAAAGTAAAAAAACAAAAAAAAAAAAAAAAAAAAAAAAAAACAAACACGTATTATTAAACGTGAACAGAGTGGCCAAATTTGTATGACATTAATTTAATATTTAATAAAACAATTATTAATATGATCTGTGTAGCTGGGAAGAAATCTTTTACAATAATAAAATCATGTTTATTGTGTTCTTGCCTAAGAAGAAATAAAGATGTAAAGAATTTAAACGAGGAAGGAAAAAAGAAGAAAGAAAGAGGTAAAGAATTTAAAGGAAGAAGAAATAAAGATGTAAAGAATTTAAACGAGGAAGGAAAAAAGAAAGATGTAAAGAATTTAAAGGAAGAAGAAAGAAAGAGGTAAAGAATTTAAAGGAAGAAGAAAGAAAGAGGTAAAGAATTTAAAGGAAGAAGAAAGAAAGAGGTAAAGAATTTAAAGGAAGAAGAAAGAAAGAGGTAAAGAATTTAAAGGAAGAAGAAAGAAAGAGGTAAAGAATTTAAAGGAAGAAGAAAGAGGTAATGAATTTAAAGGAAGAAGAAAGAGGTAATGAATTTAAAGGAAGAAAAAAGAGGTAAAGAATTTAAAGGAAGAAGAAAGAGGTAAAGAATTTAAAGGAAGAAGAAAGAGGTAAAGAATTTAAAGGAAGAAGAAAGAGGTAAAGAATTTAAAGGAAGAAGAAAGAAAGAGGTAAAGAATTTAAAGGAAGAAGAAAGAGGTAAAGAATTTAAAGGAAGAAGAAAGAAAAAGGTAAAAGAATTTAAACGAGGAGCGGGGAAATGAAAGTTAAGGATATGTAAAAAATTGAAGAAAAGTGAGAAGATAGAAAAAAAAACAAACAAAAAAAACAAAAAAAAAAAAAAAAAAAAAAAAAAAAAAAAAAAAACAAACACGTATTATTAAAGTGAACAGAGAAATTCCAAATGACATTAATTTAATATTTAATAAAACAATAATTAATATGATCTGTGTAGCTGGGAAGAAATCTTTTTACAATAATAAAATCATGTTTATTGTGTTCTTGCCTAAGAAGAAATAAAGATGTAAAGAATTTAAACGAGGAAGGAAAAAAGAAGAAAGAAAGAGGTAACGAATTTAAAGGAGAAGGGGAGAAGAAGAAATAAAGATGTAAAGAATTTAAACGAGGAAGGAAAAAAGAAGAAAGAAAGAGGTAACGAATTTAAAGGAGAAGGGGAGAAGAAGAAAGAAAGAGGTAACGAATTTAAAGGAAGAAGAAAGAAAGAGGTAAAGAATTTAAAGGAAGAAGAAAGAAAGAGGTAAAGAATTTAAAGGAAGAAGAAAGAAAGAGGTAAAGAATTTAAAGGAAGAAGAAAGAGGTAATGAATTTAAAAGGAAGAAGAAAGAAAGAGGTAATGAATTTAAAGGAAGAAGAAAGAAAGAGGTAAAGAATTTAAAGGAAGAAGAAAGAAAGAGGTAAAGAATTTAAAGGAAGAAGAAAGAAAGAGGTAAAGAATTTAAAGGAAGAAGAAAGAAAGAGGTAAAGAATTTAAAGGAAGAAGAAAGAAAGAGGTAAAGAATTTAAAGGAAGAAGAAAGAGGTAATAAATTTAAAGGAAGAAGAAAAAAAAGGTAAAGAATTTTAAAGGAAGAAGAAAGAGGTAAAAGAATTTAAAGGAAGAAGAAAGAAAGGAAGAGGTAAAGAATTAAAAGAAGAGGAAGAAGAAAGAAAGAGGTAAAGAATTAAAAGGAAGAAGAAAGAGGTAAAGAATTTTAAAGGAAGAAGAAAGAAAGAAAGAGGTAAAGAATTTAAAGGAGAAGGGAGAAGAAGAAAGAAAGAGGTAAAGAATTTAAAGGAAGAAGAAAAATAAAGAGGTATGAAAGAATTTAAAGGAAGAAGAAAGAAAGAGGTAAAGAATTTAAAGGAAGAAGAAAAAAAAAGAGGTAAAGAATTTAAAGGAAGAAGAAAGAAAGAGGTAAAGAATTTAAAGGAAGAAGAAAGAAAGAGGTAAAGAATTTAAAGGAAGAAGAAAAGAAAGAGGTAAAGAATTTAAAGGAAGAAGAAAGAAAGAGGTAAAAGAATTTAAAGGAAGAAGGAAGAAAGAGGTAAAGAATTTAAAGGAAGAAGAAAGAAAGAGGTAAAGAATTTAAAGGAAGAAGAAAGAAAGAGGTAAAGAATTTAAAGGAAGAAGAAAGAAAGAGGTAAAGAATTTAAAGGAAGAAGAAAGAAAGAGGTAAAGAATTTAAAGGAAGAAGAAAGAAAGAGGTAAAGAATTTAAAGGAAGAAGAAAGAAAAAAAGACGTAACGAATTTAAAGAAGAAGGGGAGAAGAAGAAAGAAAGAGGTAAAGAATTTAAAGGAAGAAGAAAGAAAGAAAGAGGTAAAGAATTTAAAGGAAGAAGAAAGAAAGAAAGAGGTAACGAATTTAAAGGAAGAAGAAAGAAAGAAAGAGGTAACGAATTTAAAGGAGAAGGGGAGAAGAAGAAAGAAAGAGGTAAAGAATTTAAAGGAAGAAGAAAGAAAGAGGTAAAGAATTTAAAGGAAGAAGAAAGAAAGAGGTAAAGAATTTAAAGGAAGAAGAAAGAAAGAGGTAAAGAATTTAAAGGAAGAAGAAAGAAAGAGGTAAAGAATTTAAAGGAAGAAGAAAGAAAGAGGTAAAAAGAATTAAAAGGAAGAAGAAAGAAAGAGGTAATGAATTTAAAGGAAGAAGAAAGAAAGAGGTAATGAATTTAAAGGAAGAAGAAAGAAAGAGGTAATGAATTTAAATGAAGAAGAAAGAAAGAGGTAATGAATTTAAATGAAGAAGAAAGAAAGAGGTAAAAAATTTAAATGAAGGAGAAAGAAAGAGGTAATGAATTTAAATGAAGAAGAAAGAAAGAGGTAATGAATTTAAAGGAAGAAGAAAGAAAGAGGTAAAGAATTTAAAGGAAGAAGAAAGAAAGAGGTAAAGAATTTAAAGGAAGAAGAGAAAGAAAGAGGTAAAGAATTTAAAGGAAGAAGAAAGAAAGAGGTAAAGAATTTAAAGGAAGAAGAAAGAAAGAGGTAAAAGAATTTAAAGGAAGAAGAAAGAAAGAGGTAAAGAATTTAAAGAAGAAGAAAGAAAGAGGTAAAGAATTTAAAGGAAGAAGAAAGAAAGAGGTAAAGAATTTAAAGGAAGAAGAAAAGAAAGAGGTAAAGAATTTAAAGAAGAAGAAAGAAAGAGGTAAAAGAATTTAAAGGAAGAAGAAAAAAAAAAGGTAAAGAATTTAAAGAAGAAGGGAGAAGAAGAAAGAAAGAGGTAACGAATTTAAAGGAAGAAGAAAGAAAGAGGTAAGGAATTTAAAGGAAGAAGAAAAAAAAGAGGTAACGAATTTAAAGGAAGAAGAAAGAAAGAGGTAACGAATTTAAAGGAAGAAGAAAGAAAGAGGTAACGAATTTAAAGGAAGAAGAAAGAAAGAGGTAACGAATTTAAAGGAAGAAGAAAGAAAGAGGTAACGAATTTAAAGGAAGAAGAAAGAAAGAGGTAATGAATTTAAAGGAAGAAGAAAGAGGTAATGAATTTAAAGAAAGAAGAAAGAAAGAGTAAAAAGAATTTAAAGGAAGAAAGAAAGAGGTAATGAATTTAAAAGGAAGAAGAAAAGAAAGAGGTAATGAATTAAAAGGAAGAAGAAAGAAAGAGGTAAAAGAATTTAAACGAGGAGAGGGAAATGAAGTTAAGGATATGTAAAAAAAATTGAAAGGAAGTGAGAAGATAAAAAAGAAAAAAAAAACAAAAAAAAAAAAAACAAAAAAAAAAACAAAAAAAAAGGGAGAAGAAGCCAAAAATGACATTAATTTAATATTTAATAAAACAATAATTAATATGAAAGCTGGGAAGAAATCTTAACAAATAAAAAGATGTTTATTGTGTTCTTGCCTAAGAAGAAATAAAGATGTAAAGAATTTAAACGAGGAAGGAAAAAAGAAGAAAGAAAGAGGTAACGAATTTAAAGGAGAAGGGGAGAAGAAGAAAGAAAGAGGTAACGAATTTAAAGGAAGAAGAAAGAAAGAGGTAAAGAATTTAAAGGAAGAAGAAAGAAAGAGGTAAAGAATTTAAAGGAAGAAGAAAGAAAGAGGTAAAGAATTTAAAGGAAGAAGAAAGAAAGAGGTAAAGAATTTAAAGGAAGAAGAAAGAAAGAGGTAAAGAATTTAAAGGAAGAAGAAAGAAAGAGGTAAAAATTTAAAGGAAGAAGAAAGAAAGAGGTAAAGAATTTAAAGGAAGAAGAAAGAAAGAGGTAAAGAATTTAAAGGAAGAAGAAAGAAAGAGGTAAAGAATTTAAAGGAAGAAGAAAGAAAGAGGTAAAGAATTTAAAGGAAGAAGAAAGAAAGAGGTAAAAGAATTTAAAGGAAGAAGAAAGAAAGAGGTAAAAAATTTAAAGGAAGAAGAAAGAAAGAGGTAAAGAATTTAAAGGAAGAAGAAAGAAAGAGGTAAAAGAATTTAAAGGAAGAAGAAAGAAAGAGGTAAAGAATTTAAAGGAAGAAGAAAGAGGTAAAGAATTTAAAGGAAGAAGAAAGAGGTAAAGAATTTAAAGGAAGAAGAAAGAAAGAGGTAAAGAATTTAAAGGAAGAAGAAAGAAAGAGGTAAAGAATTTAAAGGAAGAAGAAAGAAAGAGGTAAAGAATTTAAAGGAAGAAGAAAGAAAGAGGTAACGAATTTAAAGAAGAAGGGGAGAAGAAGAAAAAAGAAGTAACGAATTTAAAGGAAGGGGAGAAGAAAGAAAGGTAACGAATTTAAAAGAAGAAGGGAAAATGAAGAAAGAAAGATGTAAAGAATTTAAAGAAGGGGAGAAGAAGAAAAAAGAGGTGACGAATTTAAAGGAAGAAGAAGAAAGAAAGAGGTAATGAATTTAAAGGAAGGGGAGAAGAAAGAAAGAAGGAGGTAACGAATTTAAAGGAAGAAGCGGAGAAGAAGAAAGAAAGAAATAACAATGTTTATTCTCTCTGGCCACATAAATTCATCATGCGAGATGTATGACGACTAGCGAATTGTAGTTTGTCCACTCTTGTCTTCGTCTGTCGAAAGACCACAAGTGCGTCACAAATGGACAAGTATTTCATTTTTTTTTCTTTCTTCATTACCGACATTTTAATGAGGTTTATTTTTTGATTTTTCTCACGTTAGTGAATGCCTTTCGCAATAATTAACTTCAAGGTTACATTTGTGTTAAATAAAATGGAAATCCAAATTTACCTCACCAGAATAGCTATTTCAACCAACAAGCCGTACGTTGGCATTTTCAACTCAGAAGTGCCTTCTGATTTTGATTATATGAAATTTATATGCTCTGTTATAATAAATACATTGAGCTCTTTTCGTGGATCAACGGATCATATATATATATATATATATATATATATATATATATATATAATATTAGTGATATATATTTATATATATATAAATTTCCAAGAGGATAGAATCCAGGTAGCACTCAATGCCCAGGACAGAGTAATTCGCATGACCATTACGCCTCATAAATAATAGACTATTCCATTTTGATCGCGTGACGCTGCTTGGTTTCAGTGAGAAAATGAAAGAAAGAAAGAAAGGAAGATAGATTGATAGATATGTTTTAATGTTTCCTGCCAATACCGCATAAATAATGGACTACTTCATTTTGCTTGTGTCGAAAGACATTGCTGGAAGAGCGAAAAAAGAAAAAAAAGATTTTGATAGAAAAGGACCCCCCCCACACCAAAAAAAAAAAAAAAAAAAAAAATAGACGAGAAAATAAACGACAGAAAAAAAAACGAAGCTAAGGCTTCAAGAACACCAGAAAGCTGTATCACGAAGTGAAGTAGAAAAATCAGGTGTGGCTGACCACATATGGAGAGAAACGGGAGATAACCGCCCTCTGTGGGATCAGGTTGCGATTATAGACAAAGAACACCACTGGAAAATTCGTAAACTTAAGGAATCAGTCCATATACTAGGCCATAAAAATCTCCTGAGCCGACCAAGCATAAAAATCAATACAATACGTGAACCAGTAATAAGGAGTGCCAGAGAAAAGCGATAACAACAACAAAAAATGCAATATGAGCTGTGGCAAAAAATGCAATGATAACAGCAAAAATTGCAATATGAGCACTGGTAAAAAGGTTGCTGAAGACATTAGGTTTATAATACCCAGAATTTCATACACAGCACAGTGGATAAAGGCGTTAGATCCAGTGACAGGACCCAAAGATTGTGAGTTCAATACCCAGTTAAAGCAGTGGAGAACTTGGAGAGGGGAATAACAGGAGATAACTGATAACTGACATCCATTAGACATGGCACGTGGAAATAAAACAGTCTACCCCAGTGAGATAAATAAAGGGTTCAGTTCGACATTCCAACCACCTGAAGAAGGCCGAAACGTTGTAATAAATATGGCGACAAAGATGAAGACAATAGTCCGAATAATGTAAATAGTGTACATAATACCACATCTCAGAAATATAGACAGATACAGAAAAAACGAACAAACAAAAAAATTGATAAGGAGAAAATTTTTTTTTAAAGTAAATAGAATGAAATTGAGAGAGGGGATGAAAAGACTGCCGGCCAGAACCCTTCAAATACTCAAGCCAATTGACCAGATGTTCTTTTATTAAATAAAATTGTCTGATACAAAGGAATTGATAAATTCGTAATGTCGGACGTAAGAAAAATTTTCTTTGCTTTTTTTTTTCCTTTTAATCCACAAACATACACGAACGTGTTTTTACTAATTGTTCACCTGTTGTGCGGAAAGACGCTCGACCTTCTCTACACTAATTGCTGAACATAGACTCGTCCATTCACTATGAATATGACGTCTGCTCATATGCACTTTGGGTCTTATCACTGGATCTAACCAACGACTTTATCCACAGGGCAATGTACCCTTGAGTGACTAGACCCAAAGATTTGTGAGTTTAATACCAGGCCACAGCAGTGGTGAACCAAAAAACTTGGAGAGTTGAGTTAAAGGGAAATAACACCCGGAAGGGGCATGACACGTGGAACTAGAACAATCGTAGACGAAATAAAGAGTTCTAAATTCCAATCACCCGAATAAGGCCGGAGCGTGCAACAACCGAAACGTTGTGAATATGTCAATGAAGATGAGGATAACAATCCGAATAATGTAAATAATAATTTGAGTTATTCGGCTAAAAAGAGAACAGGTTAAAATCGTTTTATGTCAGCCCCGCTGTCTTACCAACTGAGCAATAGTGAGAGGAAAAAGATCATTCAGTAATGGTATCAACATTTATATTCTGGTTTCAATCTTCAAAGTCCAGTCAAGAACCATCAAGAGAACGATGAATAAAATTAAAAAAAGAGGGAAGAGTAGAGAGGAAAATTGAATCAGGAGGTCACAGGGATCATTATTTCAACTTAGAGCTAAAGAGATCAATTAGAAAAGATCCAACTCAATTCATAAGACATCCAGAAGAAGCATTGCACATGGAACTAAACCAATCTACCCCTAATAAGTTCGGTTTGAAATTCCAGTCACCTGAAGAAGGCCGGAGCGTACAACGGCCGAAATGCTGTGAATATGGAAATGAAGATGAGGATAACAGTCGGAATGATGTAAATAATGCAAGTAAAAAGATTTTATCTTAAAAGATCGGATTAAGAACGGTATTAAGAAATTAATTTGTGAGTTTAAAAATTAAAATATGCAAAAAAATATGATCAGTCTGATTTCTCTTGAACTTTTTTTTTTTTACCTTCCAAGCAATGGATAAGAAGGTATTTTTTTCAGATCGCCCACGTCGCTACTGAATGCGACACATTAATGTTTAATGTAGGTTCACAGGCAATACCGTGGGAAAATAGCTCAAGCACTTCCGGTCTTGGGGACGCCTCAGGCGCTGGGTAATGCCCACTTTTGAAAGAGAGAGACTAACTGGGGGTATGGCTCCCGGAGATTGAAAATAATATTATTTTCACACTTCTCGCTTGTGGAACTCATTTCCGACTCCATGTCAACTTTGATCTTCAGAAATTTAAATGCAATAACAATCGTTAGCTATTGTCTTCTTGAATACTCTCCTATTGTTTTCGCTCCTTAATAATATTTCTCTTTTGTCTTATTCTTTCACACTCAGTAACCTCCTGCGTCTTAGTGGCTTTACTGCCTTGCATGGAGTGAAATGGTTAAAGAAAACTTTCCCGGGAGAAGCGAACTTCTACACCAAGTAAGTACACCCTTTCTGGAGTGACAGGGTATAAGAAATATGAATTTATTTTCGAGTGTATGATGAAATTTGTTTGGCCATGAAAAATATTGCGCCATCCGGGATTACATCAGATTTTCATCACGCCCAGGCACTATTGTCTCGCTTGTCGATTAGTTGTCCTACGGCTAATGTCTGCGATGGACTTTACTCTAGAGAAGCGTACTAAAATTGTAACGCTGCACAAACACACTGGCAAGCCTTATCAGTGAGCAAATTAAAGTACTATACACTGACCTAGAAACTCCCCTGATTTAAATCTAATCGATAATCTGTGGTCGATCTGCAAGGAGCGACTTCATGGAATGGACGTACGAAGTACTAATATGTTCACCGGATCATGTTGCATTGGAAAAATACGAAAGAAGTAAATAATAATGGAATTATTCGTTTTGTCTCAATTAGTTTGCATAAAGGTGTAGTATGAAAAAGGTTACGGTGATCTCTGCATACGTATTCACCACAATTCTTACAGACAATCTGCTTATAATTTGCACAAATATTATGACTAAAATCAGAAACTTAGTCTCCAAAAGGTGAAGTACAGAGGGGGCTTGAACAATTTTTGTACGGAGTTTCCGAAATCCCACAAGATTGTGTCCTATTCTGTTGCCGTCCTGGGTATGACGATAAACTACATCCGCGTCCTGGGTAAGACGATAAACTACGCCCAAAAGCAAGGCCTCTGATCAGGTTTTTAGGAGCGTGGAACCACCTCTTAATTGCTGGTGCTTCCGGGTCTACCCTGAGCCGGGGTGGTAGCACCTGTTAGGGTCCCAGCTATGGGCAAATAGTTAACACCCAAAGTTGTGTATAAAATGGGTTTTAATACCAGAAATACTTTGTAATAAAAAAATTATTACCAGCAATAATTTTTGAAGGAAAAATTATTATCAGCAATAATTAAAATTTACAGTGAAACATATACTGTTAGCGTGTGTAGATTTTGATTTAGTGAGAAAAAAAATATTACCAAGTGAATAATTGTTAAAAAAAAAAAATTTTTTACGAAAATAAAACCATCCAAGATTTTAAAATTCCTAAAAGTTGGGTTGTATTCAAAAATATGAGTAATTGAAAATGATTCAAAATATATGTATAGATATACACTTTTATATTTATATATATATATATATATATATATATATATATATATATATATATATATATATAAAACTAGCGCGATGAATCTATTTAAAAAAAAGTTTTTGGTATTAAATGACCCACTGAGGTTTTGATATGCCATAAAATAAAACAACCAACCAACCAACCAATTCTTTTGCGACATGGACGCGAGGATAAATACCAACTCATTGTAGTTATTTCACTGACATATTCAGAAAGTTACTTGATCAATCATGAAAATTTTACTTGCCACCTGCTTATGAAAAGAATTATTGGGTTTTCAAACACTCTACGGTGTTAATGGAGGGGAAACACGTTTTTACGTCATTTCCGGTGGAGATATCAGGTCAATTTCTAAATCTGTCTCGTCGTTTTGCAGCATCTGTCATACTGTCGCCCAACAAATTTGAATAGCTACCTGCCTGCCTCCAGCTTATGTCATGAAGACGTTGAGATCACGAGAGCTACCTCGACTCTCTAGCTGTCAGTCTTAGCAGAGCGCCGGAACATCCTCCAGTGCCAAACTGAGCTGCTGGAGGTCCAGGCAGACGACGTCCTTCCAGCGGCAGCTTGGTCTGCCGCGAATTCGTATCGTCTGCAGATGGCGGTTCTAACGGGCAGATGATGGGATGGTCATCACGTCCTCGCAGGACGTGGCCGAGCCAACGAACATGTTGAGCAACGGTGGGGAGGATGCTTGGTTTAAAGAGAATTAAAACAATTTAATTCAATGTCAATTTTTTGGGGGGACCGCAAATAATAAGCCTTGAAAATCAGCTTCCTAATGTCCTGCATTCGTTATTCTTTTCTTCACGGCTCGTCCTGTGTTGTAATAGATATCCGTGGACTGATTGGAAAAGGCATGAATCATTTTGGAACTCCACATTTGTCAAGCCCTCCAAATGTTCTTTTCTCAACCATAAATTTTAAAAGAACGAGAAAATGACGTCACAATAAACGATTAAAATATTATTTAGATCTGTAAATATTCCATTTTTTACAACGAATTTCAATTTGAATAACGTTTTAGAATTGAATGAAATTTTCAAAAATGAATAGATTCTATTTTGAAAGAAATTTTAAAAATGTATGAATTTTAATTTGAATGAAGTTCTCAAATTGAATGATTTTTTAGAATTTAATAAATTTTATTTTGAATGAAATTTTAGAATTAAATGAATTTTAATTTTAATGAAGTTTTCGAATTGAATTTAAAAAAAATTTAAATTGAATGAATTTCAATTATTTTTTAGTATTGAAGGAAGGTGGAAAATCCGAGAAATGGGTATAATTAATATATAATTATAATTAATAGGCTTGTACAATTAAAAAATGTAAAGGGGTAACATTGATCGCGGAAAATTAGCCGTGGGTCGCATCAATTCATTTTTAGATTAAGTTACTGAGATGGATACACACACACACAATATATATATATATATATATATATATATATATATATATATATATATATATATAAAGGGAAGAGGTTATAGTAGTTCCAACGAATGAAAAGTGTGTATAATAAAAAAGAAGAGAGAAACCGCAAATGTTTTTGGTTGTATTGTGGATTTTTTAAAAAATATATATCATGCTTTATTTTCCATAATTTTGCTACACGAGTTTCCGGTCTCGCGACCTTCATCAGGCAAAGAATGGATATTTCCACATATTATTAAAAGAAACTAAATTTTCTTATTTTTTTCGATGTTAAATATTCTCAATATTAGACATTCTTTTTTGTGTGTTACTGACCCAAATGTTTTTCTTGAAATGGCAGCGAAAGGTAATAAAACAATTAAGACTGGTCCTAGAAAGGGTGAGAAAGATATCTATATTCTTATCTTTTAATGACACCTGTGTCTTCTTAGATCTATTTCCATTTTTTTTGTTTTTGTCAGCATGCGTACGCATTCCCTATATATATATATATATATATATATATATATGTCTTATTACAAGGAATTAGTATACACACACACACACACACACTTCCTAGAGAGAGAGAGAGAGAGAGATTAGAAACAGTGTGGGAGGGAGGCAGAAAAGATAGAGGAAAAGGATAGAGAGAGGGAGGGAGGGGTGGATGACGAGAAAACATTCTTTTTCTGCATACAGTTTCTTTTTCTTTTTTGTATCATTTCACCCCAAGCAAGGTGATAATGCCACTAGGATGCAGGGAATTACAGGGAATGAAAAAGAATGCGAAGACTTTAGCGAGAAGGAGTGAGGAAAGGACAATAAAGGAACAGGGTTCAGGAAGACAGAAGATGGTGATTGACGTTGCATTTAAATTTTTGAAGATTGTAGGCGTCAGGAAACAAGAAATCGGAAATGGAGTTCCACAGGTGAGAAGTGTAAGAGAAACTGTTAGAATATAAGTGACAGTTGCATCTCGCTAAAACAATGAGACCTAATTGCCAATCTAGTAACATGCTTAAATTCATATCATCGGGGCAACAGGGAAAAAATCTCACCAAGAATCTAGAGATGTACAGCAGGAGCACCAGACCAGATATGGCAGCAGTATTTAATGCACGGACGATGGTTTTCCACGAAAATTTCATAGGGAAATAAATCGGAAGGGACTTCCACGGGTGGGAAGTGACGGTTGCATTTAGCTATTTCAACAGTAAAGGTGTGGGACCTAGCTGCCAATCTAGTAGCACGCTTAAATTCATGTATTCTGGGCACCAAGGAAAAAGGCTTCTCAGAGCAGTTGCCATGAAACTATTTGTAGAAAAGACAGAGGGAAGCCACGTCACGAAATGAAATCGACTGAAACCGAGATGCCAGGTCAGGATCGATAACATTACAGACCCTTCTTTGAATTTTGTCAAGAAACTCTTGATATACAGTAGTTGAAAGGATTAATTAGAAACAAAGACAATGATATATCAGTTATGCTTCTGTAATACTGTTATATACTGTATCTATAAACACTAATGGGTATGTCCCAATACTCATAAATACATTGGACACTATTGTAAGTGGTGGTAATATGTTGTCTAAGTAGTCCATTACTAACAGTGGTTTACCTACTTCACGCTGCTGGCGAGTATTGTATTTTGTTGATGTTATAAAGATTACCATTTAATTTCCAATCTCCATTTTAGTTATTCCTCATACAGTAACACTTTCTAGGTTACAACAACTATAAAAATGCATTACCAATGATTTTCACTATAAAAATGCATTGGCAATGATTTTCACTATAAAAATGCATTGGCAATGATTTTCACTATAAAAATGCATTGGCAATGATTTTCACTATAAAAATGCATTGGCAATGATTTTCACTATAAAAATGCATTGCCAATGATTTTCACTATAAAAATGCATTGCCAATCATTTTCACTATAAAAATGCATTGCCAATCATTTTCACTATAAAAATGCATTGCCAATCATTTTCACTATAAAAATGCATTGCCAATGATTTTCACTATAAAAATGCATTGCCAATGATTTTCACTATAAAAATGCATTGCCAATCATTTTTACTATTGTTATATACCGTTCCTATGAACACTAATGGGTATGTCCCAATCCTCATTAATACATTGGACAATATTGAAAGTGGGAGTAATATGCTGTCTAAGCAGTCCGCCACTATCAGTGGTTTACCTACTTCACGACGCTGGCGAGTATTGCATTTTGTTGATTTTATAAAGATTACCATTTCATTTCCAACCTCCATTTTGGTTATTCCTCATTCAGTGTCCTTTTCTCGGTTACGACATAAACAAGTTTTTTCGTATGCAGTCAGTAACTGGATTTATTCTGATGAACACACAAGATTGAATATTTTGAAAATGTCTCGATGGCCATATTTTGTGTAGGTCTGGTCTAGAATTTAGCTGATTCGAATGAAGGAATGGTATCTTAACATGCATAAAATTTCTAAGATCTATTCTAATAGTTTCTTTTCTCGCACTTCTCGTCTGTGGAATTATCTTCTGGCTTCTTGCGTTTCTGTCAACTAAAATCTTCCAAAATTTGGATGCAACAACAATCAACATCTTCCGTATTTTTAAATCCCGTTCTTTTATCCACTTATCTCCTCACTAAGCATTTTATTAGTTTCTTTCACTCTCCGTAACACCTTGCGTCTTAGTGGCATTATCGCCTTTGATTGGGGGGTGAAAACAAAAAAATTCTATTATTCCCTGGTCCGGACTTGAAACTTTTAGGTGTAGCCCAAGGCCGAAAACATCAGGCACTCAGTTAATATCGAAATCACTAATCAGTTGTAATTGTTCTAGCGAGAGAAGCTTGCAAATCATTACACCCCGTTAAAGTGATGAACATAATTTATTCTCTGAAACAGAAATTGCCTTGAAGTTAAAAATGTGGCAAGTTTCTAGTCATAAATTTGATAGGGCTTCCATTGGATCTTTGGGACTGCAGTGATTCAGTTCGAAGTTTGCTAAGAAACCATAACACAGCTGATGATACTTGAGTCAAAAAGCATCAAACTCCTGAACAGAAATATGATGAGAACAGAATTTCAATCTGGAGATATCAAATAAATTTAAATTTTCTATGGAATTATCAAAATGGTTTAATTCTTTTTAATACTATGAAGTGATTTGCTCCCATTCTCAGATGTAAAAGAAAAGGTTTTCAAAGATTATCTGGCTTTATAGAACTGGCTCCTGGAAATTGGGGATGCTATTATTGTATATACTACTGTAACCCGTTAGTATATACTTAAAAAAAGAAGGAAGAACTGCTGGTATGTGTGTCATATCAAGAGCAATTCACCATAAATCACATACAGATGAACTGCAGCAATTTTGACTTAATCCACTTAAAATATTACCTTAATAGAACTTTTTCAAAATACTGATCCAGTATATATATATATATATATATATATATATATATATATAAAGAAGGAACAGTAAGATATAAAATCCGGTGTTCTTATAGATATTTTTATTTTTACAAAATAGTGCTCAATGTAAATTTACAGAGCATTAATATTATAAATTAATTGATTTAAAATATGGTTTTTTTTCGCTACACAGTTCCAACCATGTTTCAAAAATAGAAGCTAAAAACCCCGAATTTAATTTTGCAATTAAATTAATTGATATATATATATATATTCAGTATATATGGTCAGTTTTCTCTGAGGAACAAAATTTATGCTAACAAAGGACTTCTCTTAAAGTTAAAAACATCGCAAGCCTTCTAGTCATAAAATTGATAGGGCTTTCATTGGATGTTTGGGACTGCAGTGATTCAGTTTGAATGTGGCTTAGAAACCATAACACAGCTGATGACATGTTATACCAGAACATTACCTATTCTATTGTAATAGACTCTCCCACACATAATAAGTAGTAGTAGTCGCCAGTTGGGTTCAGTGGCGTTGAGTGAGTCAGTCGATGCCGGACATTGAAGTATCAACCATCACAACTAGATTGCTGCGTCATTAACTCTTATTTCAAGTTCCTAACGTTTTGTACGTCGGGCCCTTTTAGGACCGACTTAGCGAAATACAAGCCTCCACTGTGAAAACTACTCTACAACATGACACTAGAATTAAAACAAAAAAAGCATCATACTTCTGAACAAAAATATGAAGAGAACAGAATTTTAAATCTGGAAATATCTTAATAAATAAATGTTTTCTATTGAATTATCAAAATAGTTTAATTCTTTGTAATACTATAAAATGATTTGTTTCCATTCTCACATTTAAATGAAAATAAGCAAGAATAAGTTCCTAAACATTACCTGCTTTTAAAGAAAAGGTTCCTGAAAATTTGGGATGCCATTACATATATACAACGCACACAATGTGCGTTAGCTTGTTACACAACAGCCACCATGCGATGTTTTTAGACTACCATACCACAATTCACAATATGGATGACGAAAAACGACAAGAAATATTACGCTATGACTTTAGATTTTCTTATCCAAGTGAATAAAGTCCGCTTAAATTTATTAGTCTTGGGTGACACAAAGTATGGATGATCATAAATGACAAAAT
>CAHIKZ030000611.1:855000-942656 GCA_903632075.3 Acanthosepion pharaonis
TCAGAATAGGTGGGCATCAAGCATGTTCATATCAAAATCTGGCCTTTTTTGTAAAAAAGACACTCATGGTTTGTTTTGTTTTACGGCATATCAACCCCAATGGATTATTTAATGCCGACAAAATTTCCATTGCTGGTAATATTCTATTTTTTCAAAAATCTATTTCTGGTAATAAATTTGTTTCTTTTTTCAAAAATGTGTTGCTGTGATAAATGTTTTTTTCAAAAAACTATTGCTGGTAATATTTTTTCGTCAAAAATATATAGCTGGTAAAATTTTTTTTCTTCCAAAATTTATTGCTGGAAATAATTTTTTTTACACGGTATCTCTGGTATTAAAACCTGTTTTTATACTTTCATAGTGTTTTTACCCCAGTTTCGGGGTTAACTATTAGCCAATAACTGGGACTAACAAGTGCTACCACCGCGGGTCAGGCCAGACCTAGGAACACCAGCAATTAAGAGATGGTTCCATGCTCCTCAAAACGCCAAGCTCTTGATCAGAGGCCATGCTGCTGGAAGGGAGGACCTGGGAACACCAGAGATTAAGAGGTGGTTCCACGCTCCTCAAAAACTCCTGATCAGGGGCCTTGCTGTTGGACGTAGTGTTTCGTCTTACCAGGACGCGGATGTAGCTTATCGTCATACCCAAGACGGAGAGACACTCCTGGATCACACTCCACACACTTCCTTCCAATCACTTCTACAAGCAACAAGTGATGAGAACGTAAAAAAAAGTGTGCATGCGCGATAGTGTTCAAGGTCAACCAGTGGCAAACATTTTCACTCTGCGTACCTGAGCTCCGTTACCATAGCAACAGTTCCAATACTTTTCGATCGGGCATCGTATATATAATGACCGGCTACTCGTTTACGATCACCCTCCGTTTGCTAGAGCGTTTCGCTAATCCTCGTTTCAAACATCTTCTCAGAACCATTTGGGCTTGTTCAAAACCTACAGACAAAAATTGTCCAACATTTGGAGATTTTTTTTTTATATTGTTCCTTGATATAAGCTTTCAGCTCATATAGGTCTTATTCAGAGTGTTTTAAACAAAGATATTCACCATCAAAAATGTTATTCTATTATGTTGACATAGATGATTGCTATGCGATAACAGTCGCGGAATAGCAGACGCAAGTCGTATATTTATGATGCTGCTCTACGACGTCGTACAACGTGAGAGATCTAAATATTAACAACAGAACCATATGTCTAGATGCAATGTAAGGTGTCGTG
Organism: Acanthosepion pharaonis; assembly: GCA_903632075.3. Taxonomy (NCBI): domain Eukaryota; kingdom Metazoa; phylum Mollusca; class Cephalopoda; order Sepiida; family Sepiidae; genus Acanthosepion; species Acanthosepion pharaonis. Next base: position 856,240 of record CAHIKZ030000611.1, read on the forward strand.
ACTAGTTTGAAATGTAATTTTGTTGAGTGTGGGTTGCTTTGATCAAGGACCAACACAAGAAAGAAATATCCAAATATTGGACAATTTTTGTCTTTATTTTCGATTGAAATTAAAGCAACTATACGAAGTTTAAAACGGCTCATGATCAAACATAGCAGAAATTCGTTGTCTGTTATATAAGATAATCCTAAGGAGCCAGGTAAACCTACCTAGGTTTCACCTAAACGGATCTTCAGGGTAAAGCCGGCTGAAAAGTAAAATTATGGAACAGTATTATGGTTATTTTTGGTTTTAGCAATAAATACTGTTCCATAATTTTGCTTTTCATCCGGCTTTACCCTGAAGATCCGTTTAGGTGAAACCTAGGTAGGTTTTCTAGATATATATATATATATATATATATATATATATATATATATATATATATATATATATATATATATATATATATATATAGATAGATAGATAGATAGTGTGTGTATGTGCGTTGGTAGGATGTATAATAATATCCGAAACAGAAGTGAAAAGGATGGCCTTGTGGATAAAAAGTTGGTTGAATAATCCCAGAAAGTGACTTGACCCAACGAGTTGTGAGTTCAATACCTGGTCACAGCAGGGGGAGCCAAATTTGGAGAGTAGAGTTGCTAAATAGAATTAACTGGAATATCCTTCCCAGAATCACAACCCAACCACCCACAAAAAGGCATAGCACATGGAATCAGAATAATCTACACTTTTGAGGGTTCGGTTCGAAATTCCATCGTATATCACCTGAAGAAGGTTGGAACGTACAACGGTCGAAACGTCGTGAATATAGCAATAAAGATGAGGAGAACAGTCCGAACGATTACTCTTTTCTTTACTCTTCTTTTATTGTTCGTGTTACTTAATAATGTTTCTTTTCTGTTCTTATTCTTTCATAGTCAGTAACCCCTCGTGTCTCAGTGGCTTTACTACCTTGCATGGGGTGAAATGATTAAAAAAACTTCACTTATATGATTCATAATATTATACACGCTTAAACCATTGTCATGTTTAAATTTACCGAATATTTAATTATCTTTTTATGAATTATTTAAATTTATTTAATTTATGACTAATTTTAATTGTTATGACTAATTAATTTTTTAAATTACCGAGCTAACTATTTTAATTATTTTATGCCATGACAACATTTAACAATCGTATCATTTATAATTCTAGTCTTAATCGTCGATAAATTAATTTCCAAAAGTTCAAAGGACATATTGATCAACTCTGGAGCTTCGCCTAACAGAGGGTCAGATAAATTTACTGAACTATTACCAATATGCAATGTGATAGGTCCTGATCTGGCATCTCACCTACAGTCACTTTCTCACGGACGTGCTGTGGCTTCCCTCTACAAATATTTTGACGAACTACTTTCACTGGTACACAAACAGCATGTATTTAAGTACGCTACTAGATTGACATTTCGCTCCCACTCTTTCATTGTCGTAACCGCCTCTTCTACTCCATCAGTTTCTTCTGTCTCTTCCCGACAGTGGAACTCCCTTCCTCTTACTTGCTTCCCTGGTAGCTATAATCTTCAAATAATCAGATGTAAAGTCAATCCACATCTTCTGATGTCTTGATCCCCGGCCTTCTCCTCACCCTTTTCTTCTATCACGTCTTGCTCTCACTCTCTGTAACCCCTTCCGTGCTAGTGGCACCCCCGTCTTGCTTGGTGTGAAATGCTTAAAACAAAGTAACATATCTTTATTACTTCACAAAACAAACGCTGATCGCAGAGACCAAAATTCAAATTTAAAATAACCAGCATGCTATATTCCATTAATAGCTTGACGGAACGTGAATATTTAGAGACAATAAGATGGAGACAATGGTCCGCGTCTATCAATAATGCGAATAAAGCAGTTAAGCTATTTACACTATTTATATTCTGACTATTATCCTTATCTTATCACAATGTTTCGGCTCACTGGACTTCCTCAGGTGTATATTGATCTGGGTAACCTCCAGGGAATTCTGAACTGAACCCTTTATTTAATCTACGAGTGTATACGGTTCTCCTGTTTAGTACGAAATGAAAAACAACTAGAGGACACACTTAAACACTCCTGTTGATAAAAATATAAATGCATTTTGACTTTCCGAACACCTGTATGATTGCCTAAGACTGTTTTAAAGTTTAAGTAGTGAAATAATCGTTCTAAGTAACGTGGTTAATTGAAATATGTGCTGCATAAATTGTTGTATTTGTTTCTTTTTTTTTATCATAATTAACTTTACATTATTTATTTTTTCTTAAGAAAATATATATATATATATATATATATATATATACACACACACACAGAGTGTAACAGCAAAATTGTCCAATTGTTAGATTAAGCTTTGAAACGTTGTATCTTAGAAATGATTAAAGGTATCTTACTGGAATTCTCTACTTTGACCAATAAGAGAGTATAATTACTCTCTAAGCTTAACAGAAGAAGCTTGATGAAATCGATCATAAACTAAAATGACATATTTATCATTAATTAATCATAACTAAGCTCATCAAGGATGTAGTCTGGTGTGTAATTAATAGATGCTACCTTTTAACATTGTGCAAACAAATTGTCTATACTAAATGGAAATCCTTGTTCTAGACAGTAATACCTGGAATTATTTTGCAGTGTGCAAGCAAATAATCTCTTGCTTATATAGCTTTATAGGCGTTTGTAAGTCATATATATATAATTCCAGAATCATTTTCCAAGTTATTCAAGATGATCTTCGCCCTCTCTAATCTTCTAATTTTTTGTCCTGGAGTAACAAGGTGTCTCACAGGTTTCACGTACGTTTTCAAGTCTTTTTTTCATTGCACTTTGGAATGTCATAGCTCAAACGTCTCATGGATTGAGTTGGAACTTTTCTAATTGATTTCTTTCGCAATGATGATCTTTCTTCTCGTTGTGACCTCCTTATCCACTTTTCCTCTCTACTCTTCCCTCTTAACCTTGAATGTGCTTTGAAGATGGAAACCAGATTATGATCACTGGTACCATTACTGAAAGTCTGAATGATCTTTTTCCTCTCAGCATTGCTCAGTTGGGAAAACAGTAGAGCTGACACTAAACGATTTTAACCAGTTCTCTTTCTAGTTGAACAACCTGAAGGTTTTTTTTGTGATTCTTACGACAAATGTTGTCAAGATAGCTAAATGTCTTATCTGAAAACCTGGAAAAAAAGTAACTGAATTAGTTTAGTGTTTTTTTTTTTAGATATTAAACATTTTGTGGGATGGACAATTATTCCATGCTGTTATAAGATTTGGACAATTTTGCTGTTAAACCCGGTGTATATATATATATATATATATATATATATATATATATATATATCCCCAAAGCCTTCCAAGAAGCAAGACAATAAAGCCATTAAGATGCAAGGAGTTACTGGGTGTGAAAAAATGAGGAAAGAAAAAACTTTATTAAAGATGGCGGACAATAAAAGCACAATAATTAGGAAGACAGAAAATAACGATTGACATTGCATTTAAGTTTTTGAAAATTCAAAGTTGGCTGGAAAGCAAGAAGCCAGAAGAGAGTTACACAAGTGAGAAGTGCGAGAAAGGTAACTGTTCCCATAGAACTTACTATTATATCTAGCCATTTTAATTATAAAATCATGAGACCTTACTGCCAATCTAAATGCTATGCTTAAATTTGTAAAATCAACATATCAAATATCATGCGAACAATTACCATGAAAACATAGAAAAAGACAGGAAAACTACATTACGGCGGTGTGAAAATGACTGCAACAGTGATGTCAGATTTGGAATCGTATCATGATACTTGGAAACACCCTCAATGTGAGACCAGTCTGGGTGGACTGGTTCAACTGACCTGAAGGTATTTCTAGCTGGCCCCAAACCGTAAGTTTATACACTTCTTTTATCAAAAGAAGAGACTACTCTGTCCGGGTAAAATAGACAAATGTGTTATTCAATATTCAAGGTTACATAAAGAGCTAGTTTTAAAATAATTTCTAATGCATTCCTATAGTAAAATCATTTGCAATGAATTTCTAGAGATGCTTTTAGTATTTGCTATATTGCCATATATAGAATCCTTAGAGAGAATGAAAGTTTGGATGGATTTGTTTCATAAATCCTAGCCATAATATTCCAGGTTCCATAAAGAGCTAGTATTCAAATCATTTCTAATGCATTCCTATAGTAAAATCATTTGCAATTAATTTCTATAGATACTTTTAGTATTTGCTATATCACTAGACATGGAATCATTTGAGTGAGTGAATTTAACTCACTACAGTAGTATTTTTTTATAAATTACCTTGTTAACCATTACACAATATCGTTATAACGTACATTTCCTTCCATAGTGTTCTTACACTTTTGGAACTTGTATACTCATGTCTCATCAACCGATGACGTCATTGGTGACGTATATTGTTTATAAACCAATCAGCTTGCATTGACGGTCTGCTGGAAAACATCTTTGATGCAATCGTTTTTTCGATGTGTGGATCAGATTAGATAGAAATAATTATTTGAACTATGATAGTGTCAGTGAGTCACTCCTCTGAATAATAATAAAGAAAAGCTCTAAGTTTATTTCTTCTGTTCCTCGTCCGATTAAATCGTTATCGCTCCGATTAGGTCCAACCTTGGAACTGAAAGGTTCACATGAACAAATGGCGAACGTTTTCTGGGAATAGTTTACATTGGGTGAAAAGCGTGCTGCGAGAAAGGAGAGTGGAGACGGCGGAGCGTTTTCGAAAAAGAAGGCGTGGAGAGAGAAAAAAAACACTTATAAAAACTTGAAAAAGTAAAAGAAGATCTGGAGAAATGAAGACAAATAGAGAGGGAAAACTGCGGTAGACGAAAAACAGGGAAGTGTAGGAATACAAAACAGAGGTAAAAGGGAAGGAGAAAAGAGAAGAGAGAGAGAGAGAGAGAAAATGAGGAGGAGGAGGAAATGAGTTTAACAGTGAAGGAAGAGAAAGCGGAGGGAAACGTTCAGGAGGAGCAGAAGACAGAGGAGGGCAAACGTTCAGGAGGAGCAGAAGACAGAGGGGGGCAAACGTTCAGGAGGAGCAGAAGACAGAGGGGGGGCAAATGTTCAGGAGGAGCAGAAGACAGAGGGGGGCAAACGTTCAGGAGGAGCAGAAGACAGAGGGGGGCAAACGTTCAGGAGGAGCAGAAGACAGAGGGGGGGCAAACGTTCAGGAGGAGCAGAAGACAGAGGGGGGGGAAAACGTTCAGGAGGAGCAGAAGACAGAGGGGGGAAAATGTTCAGGAGGAGCAGAAGACAGAGGGGGCAAACGTTCAGGAGGAGCAGAAGACAGAGGGGGGGGGCAAACGTTCAGGAGGAGCAGAAGACAGAGGGGCAAACGTTCAGGAGGAGGGGCAAAAGACAGGAGGGGCAAACGTTCAGGAGGAGCAGAAGACAGGGGGGGCAAACGTTCAGGAGGAGCAGAAGACAGAGGGGGCAAACGTTCAGGAGGAGCAGAAGACAGAGGGGGGCAAACGTTCAGGAGGAGCAGAAGACAGAGGGGGGCAAACGTTCAGGAGGAGCAGAAGATAGAGGGGCAAACGTTCAGGAGGAGCAGAAGTTAGAGGGGCAAACGTTCAGGAGGAGCAGATGATAGAGGGGCAAACGTTCAGGAGGAGCAGAAGTTAGAGGGGCAAACGTTCAGGAGGAGCAGAAGATAGAGGGGCAAACGTTCAGGAGGAGCAGAAGATAGAGGGGCAAACGTTCAGGAGGAGCAGAAGATAGAGGGGCAAACGTTCAGGAGGAGCAGAAGATAGAGGGGGAAAGGTGAACATGGGGAGAAAGAGAAGGAAGTGGGGACGTGTAGAAGATGAAAAATTGGAAATATTTGAACAACATCAAAATATTTGAAACTAGATAATAATTAGGAAAACTATGGTGAATAAAATAAAAAAACAAAACTAAAATTAGGCCGACACAAACTATTCCTTGTGCAATTAATCCTTACAGGGTTTTCCTTGCTCATCAAGTATGTTATGTCCTATTCTCTTTTATCCCTTTTGCCTTCAATCTGTCCTGTGAGTATCTGATTTTCCAAGACCTCTTTCTTCGTCATGTGCTTCAGTAATTTCAACTATCTCTTCCTGATGTTAATTATAAGTTCCGTTTTGGTTTCCTTTTTCTCTAAAACCTCGTCATTGCTCATATGTTCGGTCCATAATCTATCTGTTTCTTCAAGTCTCTTCTTCATCTGTGACGAGATTGTGCAGCATTCATTGCTATATAAGAGAACTGATATTCATTCTTCTTTTCCTTGTTTGTAACGAAGTTTTTCTGTCTTAATACTCTGTTTAGCTTTTGGAAGGCATCTTTCGTTATACCAATGCGCTTTCGAATTTCAGTGTAGCACTTTGCGTTTCTCTGTTCGAACACTTTTCAGACAATTAGATTTTTGTATTTATTTGGTATTTCGGATTTGTAATTTATATTTTCGGCTCATCCTTCTGTAGGAGCTTTTGCAGTCTTCTTTCCGTGTCTGCTATCAATACTGTGTCATATGCATATTTTATATTGTCAATATTCTGGCGACCTAGAATAAATCCAGATAGGACACCTAATTCTCTTAGAATTGTCTTGCTGTATAGGTTGAATAAGTCCGGCGAGAAGACACATCCTTGTCTTTCCATTTTTATGTATCTGCTGAACTCATTTTCTAAAACTGGCCGTGACTTGAAGAATCGACTTCAAGTAGAACGGCCGCACGGTACGCAATTTGGAATTTCACTGCTGCCGAGTAATCAGACACACGTCGTGTGTAAATATTTTACATTATGACTACACGAATATAGTGACGAATTAGTTCGAGGCAAAGAGATTTAAGCCATGACATACCTCCAAATTTGGCATCTAGGTTTCAGTCACATTCCCACAGCCATAATGTACATTTCTTATAAATACTTTCATGACAATTGTTCTGATGAACTATCTACTATCATACCTAGACTATGAAGTGAAACGCAGTACTTGATTGGCGCCAAGGTCTCATCATTTTAGATTTGAATTAGCTAGATGTAACCGTAAGTTCTATGCTAACAATTTCTTCTATCGTGCGTCTCGCTTGAGGAACTCTCTTCCGACTATAAAAATCCATTGCTAGTTTAGCAGCTAAGAAAGTTGGTTTACTGTCTTGTTCAAGACAATTCCAGAATCTCATCTTTGTTGCCATATTTATCACAACGTTTCGGCCGTTGTACGTTCCGGCCTTCTTCAGGTGGTTGAAATGACGAACTGAACTTTTTATTTCCAATCACCTGAAGAAGGCCGGAGCGTACAACGGCCGAAACGTTGTGATAAATACGACAACAAAGATGAGGACAATAGTCCGAATAATGTAAATAGGGTACATAATACCTCATCTCAGAAATATAGATAAATTCCAGAATCTATCTTACATATCTATAAGTCTACCATTCGTCCATGCTTTGAATATTGCTGCCAGATATGGTCCGATGCCCCCTGCCATTTATCTTGAGCTTCTTGATAAGATCCAAAGAAGAATCAGCAATATTATTAGTCATGATCTGGCAGCTCGGCTTCAGTCACTTACCCACAGCCATAAGGTTGCCTCTCTTTGTCCTTTCTATAAATACTTTCATTGTAACTTTTCGGACGAGCAGTTCGCTATGGTACCTAGATTCCATGAATAGGCTGGAGTCAAGATCTCGTCAATTTACATTTGAGCTAGCTAGATGTAACCATACTGCTGCTATATATTTGGAAACTCTTGATAAAATCCAAAGAAGAATCTGCTATGTTATTGGTCTTGACCTGGAATCTCAGCTTCAGTCATTTTCCCACGGCAATAACATGGCTTCCCTCTGCCTTTTATGGTAATTGTTCTGTTGAACTCTCCACTATGGTATGTATATAAATTGTATTCATTGTATATATTCATTGGGGTTTCATTTTCAAATTTTGTTATTTTTTCCCCGCCTTCAGACAAATTGTATATATAGGAATTAGTTAAAACTATATAGAGACTTTGAGGTATTATAGTGGCTGCAATAAGAATGGTAAGTGAAAATGTGTTGTTTTGGTGTAAGGAATACTGTGGGATGTTTGAGTTAGTAATCGTGGGTAGCTTAGAATATTGCTGCCACATATGGTCTGATGCTTCTGCTATGTATTTAGAGCAGGATCCTCTGGCCTTTTTTTTTTTTTTTTTACTCATGGGCCAAATTAGAAATTTACGTGTATTCACCTGACCACAAAAAGTCTTTATATAAATATGCTTTTAAAAAAAGTTCAAAACGCTATGAATACCAAATTTTAATAACAAATATATACAATTACAGAAAATACTGTATTAGCGATAGTAAAAAAAAAAAAAAAAACACAAAAAAAACAAAAAGAAATTATGCATACACAGAATAAAATAAATTAAATGTGATTTTTGAAATTTCTTTCCTTTTAAAAGATTGTCAATATCTACTTTTACGGTACTAGTCTTTTGTTATACAGGAATAAAATGTCACTGCCGATACTTAAGTTTGAACACAGATCGCCAGTAAGCAAACACAGGCGATCCCATTATGGGATTAAGTAGTCCACGTGACCATAGAAGAAACGCATAAGTAGGAAGTCGCCTGATGTCTAATCGACCGCCATTTCCACTATCCTGGCAGAATACAGCGGCCACTCTTATTATTTTGAGGGGTGGACGGTTCCTACTAACATTGTTTTTTTTTTCCTTTTGTCTTTGGTTGACATTATGAGTTTCTTGTCGGGGGTTCATATTCCCTCCCCATCATTTCAGGTTTCATTAAATTTATATATATATATATATATATATATATATATATATATATATATATATATATATATATATACACACACACACGAACATTACAAATTTTTTACACCATGGAGTGTTTTGTAGGACCCTTGTGAATATGTGGTATTTTGGTGTGTGCGGGATTGAAAGGTGATGACTGAACTTTTGTGGTGATTGTGTAATTGTAATGAATGTAGACCACGTGACCACAGAGGAAACACATAAGTAGGAAGACGCCTGACGTCTAATCGACCGCCATTTCGACTATCCTGGCAGAATACAGCGGCCACTCTTATTTTGAGGGTGGACGGTAACGTGGTCTACTTAATTCAATAATGGGATCGCCTGTGTTTGCTCGCTGGAGATCTGTCTTCAAACTTAAGTATCGGCAGCGACACTTTATTCCTATATAACAAAAGACTAGTACCGTAAAAGCAGATATTTGAATGAATGAATGAATGAATGAATGGGTCATGATTGTGGCTAACTAGGAATAGGATAGCTAGTGAAAGACCAGCCTTTCCCCCACAAGTTTGTATTTTTACCAAATAAATATATTTCTACTTTATTCTGGCAGAATACAGCGGCCTCTCTTATTATTTTGAGGGGTGGAAGGTTCCTACTAACATTGTTTTAGTTTTATCTTTGGTTTACATTTAAGTTTTGTTAAACGACTTACTTAGCAATATTTTTAACCTGTCTTTCCGACATTTATCTAGAAAACTGTTATACATGTTGGGTAGTACATACTGCTGGGAACAATTCTTTTTATGCATGATAAACATCAAAACTACTGAGAGAAATAGGTTCAGTAATCCCCATTTAACTAACATTATATAGAATAAAGATTGTGTGATGTCAACAAACACGTTTGAGACTTTGGTGATGCCAACGAATACTCTTTTATCACTTTCGTAATGCTCTTTGTAGTAGAGACTTTGTAATCACAGATACAACTATATTAACGCCGTTGAACACTGCTGGTGTCAGACGCCTTCGAATAATCTCGCGTAGCGATCAAAAATCGTAAATCTAATTTTATTTGTTAATCTCACACGTTAATTTTACCATGTTAATCGAATTTTTAAAATTTACTCGTTCAACTTGTTTTAAACGACATTTATTTATATATTGATTTTTGTTTTAACACGCTGCTTAAGTCGTAATTTATTTATTTTAATCGTAAAAACAATGTAAATTTCTAATTATTTTAAGGTTGTATTTTTTTTAACAATTATCAGCTGGGGAGATGAAGCTTGAAAAAAGAAAAAAAAAAGAAAAAAAAAGTACAAAAAAAAAAAACCTGAAAACACAATTACCTTCCGAGTATCCGACGAGTATCCACATAAAAAAGAAAAGGTAAAAAATCCCCCGTAAACAATTTAAATAGAGCTCATACCATTGCGATTGGCTGTTGGTCAACATCCAATCAAATGCGTGACAGAGGTTGTAGGGTTTGCCTATAATATAAGTCAGTGTCTGCAGGCTGTTAATTTAGATTGGGGGCGGGGGCATCAGAGACTGATCAGCTCTGATGGGAGTCGATTTGGTGAGGAGGAGTATGATGTTTGAAAGACCCGAAACTGCCTAATGACCCAATTCAGAATACCACTGACAACGCCCTCTAGCGTTAAAGAGCGTATATTCAAAGTGAACATTACAAATTTTTACATCATGGTGTGTTTTGTAGTTGCCTTGTGAATATGTGGCATTGTGGCACATGTAGGATTGAATGGTGACGGACAAGTTCTTGTGGCGATTGAGCATATTGTATTGAATGAATGGGGGGAGGGTGATTGTGGTTAACTAGGACAGTCAGTGAAAGACCAGCCTTTCCGAACCACCCCTCGGCCTCGGGCCAAAATTTTGTATTTTACAAAATAAATATATTTCTACTCTATTACTGTACGGAGTGCTATTCTCTACTCTATTACGTACACTATTCATCTATTCGGATCACTATACGGATTACTGTTCGGGCGAGTATTATCGAGCAAGTACTATAAGTGCGAGATTATTCGAAGGCGTCTGACACCAGCATTGTTCAACGGCGTTAATATAGTTGTATCTGCGATTACAAAGTCTCTACTACAAAGAGCATTACGAAAGTGACAAAAGAGTATTCGTTGGCATCACCAAAGTCTCAAACGTGTGTTTGTTGACATCACACAATCTTTATTCTATATAATTTTAGTTAAATGGGGATCACTGAACCTATTTTTCTCAGGAGTTTTGATGTTTTTCATGCATAAAAAGAATTGTTCCCAGCAGTATGTACTACCCAACATGTATAACAGTTTTCTAGATGAATTGACAATTTGATAAGTTTTCAAAGATTCCTTGCGTTGAAGTTCAATGAGTTCTTGCTGGTATTTGGTTATCGCTACCACATAATTAAATGAAAATGGATCGCTAAACAATTTTAATTCAGTTTCTATTTTTCTGAGGTCAGAAAATTTGGTTGTAAAACCTTTTGACAAAACTTCATATAATTTACTATATTTTTCAAAGATCACAGAAAATTCTTTTTTCTTTTTTTAAGAATGTCTGAAAAATGCACAATTTCACCGCCTTTTAATTGTGTTATCACCGCCTTAACTAACACCCTTTGGATCCTGTCATTGGATCTAACTAACGCCTTTATCCACTGTGCCATGTGTCCTTGAAGACACATGACAGCGGATAAAGGTGGAGAACTTTGAGAGGGGAATAACAGGAGATAACTGACATCCATTAAACATGGCACGTAGAACTAGAACAGTCTACCCCAGTGAGCGAAATAAAGGGTTCAGTTCGATATTCCAACCACCTGAAGAAGGCCGGGGCGTACAGCGTCCGAAACGTTGTAATAAACATGGCGACAAAGATGAGGACAATAGTCCGAATAATGTAAATAGTGTATCATTTTTAACAGCAGATTTTTTTTTTGAGAATGTTTTGTTCGGAAGTAAACTACTTTAATTCATTCCTTTTTTCTATCTTCTTTCTTCGTTTAATTCATTATACTCCAACTCATGCTTGACAGCACAGTGACATTTAATATTATATTCCTGGCGCGCGACAATTTTATCATGCAAACAACGCAGATAATATTACTGCATGTTTCAATTACGAAATATTTTTCTGAATATTGAATTTTCTCTTCTGTTATTTTTCGTTTCTTAGTTTGGTTTGATTTGTTGTGTTTTACGGCATATCAACTTAAATGGGTTATTTAATGCCGACAACTTTTTTTTTTTTCTGGTAATGTTTTGTTTTGTCAAAAATCTATTTCTGGTAACATTTTTTTTCCTCAAAATTGTATTGCTAGCAATATGATTTTAAAAAACGTATTGCTGGTAATATTTTTTTTTTTCAAAAACGTATTGCTGGTAATATTTTTTTTTTTCAAAAACGTATTGCTGGTAATAATTTTTTTTTTTTTTTCAAAAACGTATTGCTGGTAATAATTTTTTTTTTTTTTTCAAAAACGTATTGCTGGTAATAATTTTTTTTTTTTTTAAAAAACGTATTGCTGGTAATAATTTTTTTTTTTTCAAAAAACGTATTGCTGGTAATAATTTTTTTTTTTTTCAAAAAACGTATTGCTGGTAATAATTTTTTTTTTTTTCAAAACGTATTACTGGTAACATTTTTTTTTTTTTTTTTTTTCAAAAAACGTATTGCTGGTAACATTTTTTTTTTTTTTTCAAAAACGTATTGTTGGTAATATTTTTTTTTTTTTTCAAAACGTATTACTGGTAACATTTTTTTTTTTTTCAAAAAACGTATTGCTGGTAATATTTTTTTTCAAAAAACGTATTGTTGGTAACATTTTTGTTTTTTTTTTCAAAAACGTATTGCTGGTAATATTTTTTTTTTTTTTTTAAAAAACGTATTACTGGAAAAAGATTTCTTCTCCAAAAATTTATGGGTAAAAAAAAATAAAAAATAAAAAAATTAAAAAAATATTACCAGCAATACATTTTTGAAAAAAAAAAAAAAAAATTACCAGCAATACATTTTTGAAAAAATAATATTACCAGCAATAAAAATCTTGTTAGCATTAAATAATACACTGCGGTTGATATGCCGTAAAACAAATCAGACCACAAAATTTTTCATTAGCTATTTCAAAATTTGTCATTGGTTAGTTCAAAAACTGTCACTAAATACGTCATTACGACATCAAAGTGTATCCTTTTTATTTATTCGCTACTCAATTACCAGCAAATTTGACACAAGGTCGGTTTAACGGGAGGTTCAAGCGAAAGTCCCAGGAGTGCACCACATGACCCAGAGACAAAAAAACCGTAAGCTAAATCATTTTTATTTACCTCTGATTGCTGCTCAACCCACCCGCCAGTGTGGCTCGGCAAAGTGTTTGTCCCCTTCACCTTTTAATGCAATGGAGAAGTGAGAACATAGATTCCTAAAGTAAATGTAAATATACTGAAAGATTTGAGGGTGCAGTGAGTTGCAGGAAAATAAGTGGGACCCACAGGTTGGACGGCACTGATTTAGAGATTCTTGATAAATATAAAATATAAAGAAGAGTCAGTAAGTTCTATGCTAACAGTTTCTTCTCTCGCACTTCTGGCTTGTGGAACTCTCTTCCGGCTTTTTGCTTTCCAGTCAAATTTGATATTCACACATTTAAATGGGATATCAATCTTTTATGGTCTTTTCTTATTCTTTTACCTTAATAAAGTTTGATTTTTCTAGTATTCTCTCACACAGTAACTCCTTGCGTCTTAATGACTTTATTTCTTTGCTTATATATTATGCCTTTAAATTGCTTGAGGAACACAGGGCCGCAAGATATCGTTGTGGTTTCTATAACAAGTCAGTTTTTTTAAGTGAGTAGGTTGTTAGCCAGCTGCACAACCCCCAACCTGGAGGATCAGGTTTTGAATTAAGAGTTATCCTTCTACTAGACCAGTTGCCACCCAAAGCTATAGAACCTGGTCTGTCCTGCTATTTACCCATAGCTGTGGGGGAGAAGAAGAGGATTCATACCTTTCCTAATGGTATTAGCACGTAAGTGAATGGAATGGATTCGACTGGAATTCGAACTCGGCTCTCCGATCCTACAATCCGAGCCGCTATCCATTACCCCACCATTGCTTTAAAACGTATATATAATAATAATAATAATCTGCAACTTCTACGGGAAGGAAACTGAAAGAAACTGGTATGAACACCACCCAGACCCGGTTACGGAGATAGGACCTGTTACAATTCTATGGGACTACACAATACACACTGACAGAACAATCAAGGCCAATCGGCCAGATATTGTTATTAAAGAGCACAAACAAAAACGGTGCCTTATTGATATAGCAGTCCTGCTGACTGCAATGTATCTTTGAAGATATTCAAAAGTTGTCAAAATACAAGGACCTTGAAATAGAAATCTCGAAAATGTGGCATAAGGGGAACATCAATAATCCCTGTTGTAGGAGCCCTATGACTGGTTTGAAAAGATTGCAGTAGACTAATTGAAGGGATTCCTGGAGGTCCATGCCTCAAGGAGATACAAAAAATTGTTCTGACAAGTACAGCCCACACCTTACGAAGGGCTTTATCTATGTAATTTATTTATTTATTTTATTTTTTATTTTTTGTCAGTGGAAAGTGTCATGACGCCATTTCTAACCTTAGGTCCCTGGGTGGGACCCGGAAAGAAATGTGTGAACGCCAGAAATCAAAGAAAATAAAAATAATATAATAATAATAATAGATAAATGAAATAAATAAACACAAAATTAATCCAATAAACGATGTAAAACATTTTCCCAAGAGAAATCAGGAAGAAACTAGTTTACTATTCCCCACGGAATATATATGTATAGTATAGTATAGTATAGTATATACGTATATATTACGGGCGCGTGGCCGAGTGGTTAGAACGTTCGCTTTCTGACCATGAGACCGGAATCTCACGATTGGTTGATTTGTCAGGAAAGAGAGTCTTCCGGGAGAGGTCAATCCTATGTATGCAGTACGTTTGGAAAGTGCATGAAAAGCATACAACGGGTTGACCTAAGCCTTGTGAGTGAAATTGGATAAACAGAACCCCTTTAGGGGCCGTCGATGGCCTTGATAGCACGAAATCACAAGTCATCGTGGCCGAGGGTTTGAACGTGCTGGCTTTGTTCAGATTGTTGATCACGCTAGATAACACGCTCTCTCCCAGAAACTATAAGTAAGCTCTGCTCAGCGCATAGTTGCATTATAAACCACAAGTCAGCACTATGTGTTTTAAACAAACAAAAATGCGTCTGAGCGAGCGTCTGCAATAGGGATTGGCTAGCCGCTCTTGTAGACGGGTATCCTCGAATACACACACATTAATATATAATATAATATATATGAAGAAATATAGTCTTAAGATGTGCTATATTTATGGGATAAAGTGCTCAATATCAGAGATAGAGCGTGTAAATATAAATATATATATATATATATATATATATATATATATATATATATATATATATATATATATATATATGAATCAATGAATCATTCATACAAAAAAGTAAATTAGGAAGTTAATGAAGTAAAATGGCGAATTCACTTCGCTAAATTATATATATATATATATTTTAAAAATATGGAAAAAGTTAATTTATATATATATATATATATATATATATATATATATATATATATATATATATATATATATATGGTACCTCTGTGTAGTAAATCTTAATTCAGACTAGTTATGTTACAAAAAATACTACTCAGCGAAAAAAAATTTTAAACAACGACAATGAATTTTGAAAGCCATCCATATTAACTCGAACACACTTATTAGTCCTATAGTCTTCCAGAGGAGTAAGGAGCCACGGCTCTCAGGACACTAAGCAAGGCTGCTCTGCTTTTCAGAGCATGACATTCTTAGAATCTACAATCATAGTCATGCAACACCAGAGTATCAAAACTATATTCATTAGGCTTACGTAACAGAAAAAAAAAAAAATTCAAAATTTAATATCGTTCCAAAGATATAAACTGCCAGAAATGTGTTTAATTTCATTTTTCTTTCTTTGGCTTTTACTTCCTTGACAATGACTGAAGCCATTGGAAAGCATGGTGACTTAAGAAATACGTGAAGTGATAAAATAAAAAAATGAAATTGCGAAAAATAAATGATAGAATAGAAACGGAGAGCAAGGATGACACAAATGGACAAAGCGGTAGAATGAAAAATAAAATGGTGAAGAATAAGCGACAGAGGGAAAAGGGAAAGGAATTTCAATGGATATGAAAGTCAAATGGAAAAAAACGACATAGAATGACTAAGACTGAAGAAATGAAACGGCGGACAATGAGTGTAAGAGTAAAACGGGAGAGCAAGTATAATCAAGAAGAGATTCAAATGAACAAAGTGATAGAATGTAAATGAAATGCCAGAGAATGTGTGGAAGAGTGAAAAGGGAGAGCAAGTATAAGCAAGAAGAGATTCAAATGAACAAAGTGATAGAATGTAAATGAAATGCCAGAGAATGTGTGGAAGAGTGAAAAGGAGAGCAAGTATAAGCAAGAAGAGATTCAAATGAACAAAGTGATAGAATGTAAATGAAATGCCAGAGAATGTGTGGAAGAGTGAAAAGGGAGAGCATGTATAATCAAGAAGAGATTCAAATGAACAAAGTGATAGAATGTAAATGAAATGCCAGAGAATGTGCGGAAGAGTGAAAAGGGAGAGCAAGTATAATCAAGAAGAGATTCAAATGAACAAAGTGATAGAATGTAAGTGAAATGCCAGAGAATGTGTGGAAGAGTGAAAAGGGAGAGCAAGAATAAGCAAGAAGAGATTCAAATGAACAAAGTGATAGAATGTAAATGAAATGCCAGAGAATGTGTGGAAGAGTGAAAAGGGAGAGCAAGTATAAGCAAGAAGAGATTCAAATGAACAAAGTGATAGAATGTAAATGAAATGCCAGAGAATGTGTGGAAGAGTGAAAAGGGAGAGCAAGTATAAGCAAGAAGAGATTCAAATGAACAAAGTGATAGAATGTAAATGAAATGCCAGAGAATGTGTGGAAGAGTGAAAAGGGAGAGCAAGTATAAGCAAGAAGAGATTCAAATGAACAAAGTGATAGAATGTAAATGAAATGCCAGAGAATGTGTGGAAGAGTGAAAAGGGAGAGCAAGTATAAGCAAGAAGAGATTCAAATGAACAAAGTGATAGAATTTAAATGAAATTCCAGAGAATGTGTGGAAGAGTGAAAAGGAGAGCAAGTATAATCAAGAAGAGATTCAAATGAACATAGTGATAGAATGTAAATGAAATGCCAGAGAATGTGTGGAAGAGTGAAAAGGGAGAGCAAGTATAAGCAAGAAGAGATTCAAATGAACATAGTGATATAATGTAAATGAAATGCCAGAATGTGTGTGGAAGAGTGAAAAGGGAGAGCAAGTATAAGCAAGAAGAGATTCAAATGAACAAAGTGATAGAATGTAAGTGAAATGCCAGAGAATGTGGAAGAGTGAAAAGGAGAGCAAGAATAAGCAAGAAGAGATTCAAATGAACAAAGTGATAGAATGTAAATGAAATGCCAGAGAATGTGTGGAAGAGTGAAAAGGAGAGCAAGTATAAGCAAGAAGAGATTCAAATGAACAAAGTGATAGAATGTAAATGAAATGCCAGAGAATGTGTGGAAGAGTGAAAAGGGAGAGCAAGTATAAGCAAGAAGAGATTCAAATGAACAAAGTGATAGAATTTAAATGAAATTCCAGAGAATGTGTGGAAGAGTGAAAAGGGAGAGCAAGTATAATCAAGAAGAGATTCAAATGAACATAGTGATAGAATGTAAATGAAATGCCAGAGAATGTGTGGAAGAGTGAAAAGGGAGAGCAAGTATAAGCAAGAAGAGATTCAAATGAACAAAGTGATAGAATGTAAATGAAATGCCAGAGAATGTGGAAGAGTGAAAAGGGAGAGCAAGTATAAGCAAGAAGAGATTCAAATGAACAAAGTGATAGAATGTAAATGAAATTCCAGAGAATGTGTGGAAGAGTGAAAAGGGAGAGCAAGTATAAGCAAGAAGAGATTCAAATGAACATAGTGATAGAATGTAAATGAAATGCCAGAGAATGTGTGGAAGAGTGAAAAGGGAGAGCAAGTATAAGCAAGAAGAGATTCAAATGAACAAAGCGATAGAATGTAAATGAAATGCCAGAGAATGTGTGGAAGAGTGAAAAGGGAGAGCAAGTATAAGCAAGAAGAGATTCAAATGAACATAGTGATAGAATGTAAATGAAATGCCAGAGAATGTGTGGAAGAGTGAAAAGGGAGAGCAAGTATAAGCAAGAAGAGATTCAAATGAACAAAGTGATAGAATGTAAATGAAATGCCAGAGAATGTGTGGAAGAGTGAAAAGGGAGAGCAAGTATAAGCAAGAAGAGATTCAAATGAACATAGTGATAGAATGTAAATGAAATGCCAGAGAATGTGTGGAAGAGTGAAAAGGGAGAGCAAGTATAATCAAGAAGAGATTCAAATGAACAAAGATATCGACGAAAAAATGAAATGGTGATTTAAAGGGAAATCCAGGACAATGGAAATGATGAAATAATAATTAAATGACCAAGAATATATAAATAAAAGGGTGGTGAAGTGATTAATATATATGTATACATACATACACACACTTTACATTTGGGCAGCGACCTTTCTTTTAAACATCTTTCGTTAAATATGACAGACAAGGAAAATTTAATTCATCTTTTCACTAATTTTTTTTCCAGCGTTTGGTGGGAATGATGACTTTTTCTCTATATATATATATATATATATATATATATATATATATATATATATATATATATATATATATATATATATATATATATATATATATATATACACACACACACATACTGAATGGTAATTATAAGTAGGTATACGAGCGAGCGATCGTATGCAATTATATATAAATTGTCTATAGTGTAAAAAAAACAGCACTGTATGTTAAGTAACAGGGCTGTTTAATATGTATATTTAGAAATATACATATATATTAACCTCAATAATTAATGTAAGATAAGATATTATGTATATATATATATATATATATATTAAAGAATGAATAAATTCAAGGTTTAGTGAGAGGATGAAATGATGAAAGAAAGATTGTAGCAAAAATGCATGGGCGTTTGAAAGTGTCTACCGAACGGAAAGAGAGTATCAGAAGAGTGAATGAGATGTGGAGATGGAAAGAAAGAAAGAAATATAAAAAGGGAATGGAAGAAAAAATAAAATGGGGAGAGAGATATAACAAAGAAAGAAAGAAAGAATAAAATACAAAGAAAAAGAAAAAGAGGAGAGATGATGAAATGGAGAAAGAAAGAAAGAAAGAAATGTTGAATGGAGCTGTGAATGGAAGCGGAGTTTCTGCTGAATTCTCCTGTAGCAGAGAAACCGCCGTTCTTGTATGTAGGATAATCGATCGATTTGTCGATCAATACGAAGTGGCAGCAACTGCAGAAGTGGCAGTGGAAGTGGAAAGTGTTGAGGATAGATGCCAAATGGTATCGGAGCGCTGAAGTTAGTGTATATACTGACGGCGAAGCTGGATTGCCGCCAAATGAAGAACAAGGCCTTCAAAACAAGAAGTCGGTGCGAAGAGGAATACAACGAAAAAGGCAAACATCTTCGTAGAGACTTTAATGCAAATTATGGGGGTCTGCTTTAGCGGTTGGGGATGTAGCTCAGTGGTAGAGCGTTCGCTTCGCAAGTGAAAAGTCCCGGGTTCGATCCCCGGTATCTCCAAGGTACCACATTCTTTTGCTTTTTTATATATATTTTTAAAGATTATAAATATATCTAAAGCTGTTTTCGTTGACGACGTGTTTATATGTAAATCTTATGTTACATATTTTCTTTTATTCAAGTTCGATTTGTGGATATATTGTGCATCTTTGCAATTAATAAAACAAATTCAAAAGACACAAAATGAACAGTTAATAAAACAATTGGTTAAGAAATTCTAAAATTATTTTTAAAAAAAGTGGAAATAGTTTTACTATAGGAATGCATTAGAAATGTTTTGAATACTAGCTCTTTATGGAACCTGGAATATTATGGCTAGGATTTATGAAACAAATCCATCCAAACTTTCATTCCCTCTAATGATTCCATATTTAGTGATATAGCAAATACTAAAAGCATCTATAGAAATTCATTGCAAATGATTTTACTATAGGAATGCATTAGAAATGATTTGAATACTAGCTCTTTATGGAACCTGGAATATTATGGCTAGGATTTATCAAACAAATCCATCCAAACTTTCATTCCCTCTAATGATTCCATATCTAGTGATATAGCAAATACTAAAAGCATTTATAGAAATTCATTGCAAATAATTTTACTATAGGAATGCATTAGAAATGATTTGAATACTAGCTCCTTATATAACAGTTAGGACTTTTGTTTTTAATCCTTAAAAAATTAAGTCATCATTGCTTCAACAAACAAATACGTGTGAGTGTGTGTTGAACTTGCGTGTATATTTTACAAACTTTCAAAGCTGGGACCCTAACAAGTCCTACTACCCCGTGTAAGATTGGACATTAATTAAGAGATAGTTCCACGCTGCTCAAAACCTGATAAGAGGCCTTGCTGCCGGACGTAGTTTACCGTCTTACCCAAGATGCTACCTTTAGACTCCCTCGACAATTTTTAAAAAACGATGAGTAGAATTTTAACAAAAACCAAAACATATGAAAGTGGATTTATACATTTTCTTTATTCTCGAGAATTGACAACAAAGATGATAAACACCATTTATTAGATTGAAAAAAAAACAAAAAAAAAAAAACTAATTTTCCTAGTTAATTATGAAATGGTAAATAATAGATATTGCATTGTGGTTGGTTTAGGTATTTTGATAATTTTGTAATTTTTTTATATATTTTTGAATAAAGGAATTTCTTTTCAAATTCATTTCTTGATAAAATCGCAGATACTGAATCTTTATAAAAGGTAAATAATAAATATCTTATTGTATTCGGTTCACATATTTTTAAAATCCTGTAAATAAACATTGCCGAAGGAGTCAAAAGTGTACACAGTAATAGCGGTGTCAAGGGAATAAACGTCCTTTTTTTTTTTGGCGGGTACTAAAGTCATATTTTGATGTGTAATGTGATCTGCGCAACTGAAAATGTTGCGACCTTCCTTCGTAACTGATATTTCTCACTAAATTTCCTTCCAAAAATTCTTGAATATTTATTTTTGAACTTTTACCCTAATGACGATATTTCAGTTTTTTCCATTTTCCGCCATTTTGAAAATCGAAATTTTCGGAGTAGGTTGACGACATTGTGACTAGAGCCATTTTATTATTTTTATAAATCTTTGGGTCATATCAGAAGATTACCGGGGGCACTTCGACGTGGTGTAATGATCAGCTAACTTTTCTCGCTAAATGAATTACGACTGAATAGTGAGATCGATCCTCACCGAGAGCTCCACACTTTCAGCTTTGCACCACATCTAAGCTAGGCTTAGGAAATTACTGGAGTTTCAACGTGGTGTAATGGTTAGTAGACTTTTCTCGCTAGATCATCCATGACTGAGTAGTGAGTTCGAGCCTCGTTCAGTGCTCCAATTTTCGGCCTTGTGCCACATCAAAGCTACTCTTAGTAAGTCATTTCGACACCTCGACGTGGTGTAATGGCTAACAAGCTTGTCTCGCTAGATCAATTACGACTGAATAGTGAGTTCGATTCTCACTGTGTGCCCCGATACTTTTGGCCTTGTGCCACATCAAATCTACGCTTAGTAAATCATTTTGGCACCTCGACGTGGTGTAATGGCAAACAAGCTTGTCTCGCTAGATCAATTACGACTGAATAGTGAGTTTGATTCTCACTGGGTGCTCCATACTTTCGGCCCTGTGCCACATCTAAGCTACGCTTAGTAAATCATTTCGGCACCTCGACGTGGTGTAATGGTTAACAAGCTTGTTTCGCTAGATCCATTATGATTAAGTAGTGGGTTCGATCCTCACTGGGTGCTACATACTTTCGGCCTTGTGCCATATCCATACTACGCTTCGAAAATCGCTGCATGAGACTTTTCACAGGGCGTATGAATTTTTTTTTATGAGACTTTATACAGAAGGCTGGACTATTATTGGACTTATTACGTCTTCCTGTTTGTTGCCTAAATAGTATTAAATCTGGTTGGGGGGAAATCCTACATTTTCTATACACCGATTCGTCTGCGTCCTACCGGCTAACAAATGAAAGTAACGCCTGCAAAATTATTTTGTTTAGTCAGCGAAGTAAATTTAGCACCGCAATTTATTTGAGAAGTGGTTATTTATGAAACGTTGTCAATCTACTTTCCTTTGCCTCAAGGGCGTGAATTAATCGGAAAACGTATTTTTAGATCTACTTTTTCTTTTTTTTTCAAAAAAACACCTAATGTATTTCCCCGTTTTTCCGTTACCTCGTCACATTAAACAGGATTATATATTTAATGAGGCTTTGGGGGTCTGCTAAATTCACAGCACCAAACAAGTACTGCTCATTTTCTCTCGATTTGCGCAGATGTGCTCGCCGCGTCATGGTTGCATACCCGGAACGTGGAACCGGTGTGCGGTGTTCAGTTTCCGGCCGATTTCGCCGAGTTCACTATTTTTATTATTATTAATTATTATTATCATTATTATTATTTATCATTATTATTTATCATCATTATTATCTTTATTATTTATCATCATCATCATTATTTATCATCATCATCATCATTATTATTAGTTTTATTATTATTCTCATCCTTCTTTTTATTCTTATTCTTATAATAAATAGTATTAATAGTAATTTTTTTTTTTTTACAGTGAAGTTCAACCTGTACAAGGCTCGGGAGCCACTCGAGGTTGAGGATTACAGAAGTTACAATGTTTATGTGGATATGTGACGAAGATAACGGTTAACCCTAGACATGCACAGGTTAAAATTTTAGTGTATCGGGGGGGGGGGACATCCTCATGGAAGTCGGTTCCCCAGAGCAGTAGTCCGCAGGAAGAAGTTACTCAAGTGGAACTTACTTCTCACGAATGGAATACGAAGGTGGTTCGCTACAATGCCCGGACCATGACGGATCCTAGTCTCTTCTCTCATCTCTATCTATGGATTAAATAGCAGACCAGACTAGCCTTGGTTGGCTGCCAGTCGAGGAGAACGATAACTTTGAATTCAAAACCTGTGAGATATTCGGTTGGTAACTATTCCATAAAAAAAAATCTACCTGCTATGGAAACAACTGCACCTACACCTACCGTAGTGAGGCTGCGGTTGTATACTCCAGTGGGGAGACTAGTTGTAAAAAGGAAGAGAAAATGTTCTCCCATGTATTTGCGCGGCGGGGGGAGATACTTGTGCCAAGTTGGTAATATTAACGGAACACTATTTACATTGTTCGGACTATTGTCCTCATCTTTGTCGCCATATTTATTACAACGTTTCGGCCGTTGTACGTTCCGGCCTTCTTCAGGTGGTTGGAACGTTGAACTGAACCTTTTATTTGGCTCACTGGGTTAGAATGTTCTAGTTCCACGTGCCATGTTTAATGGATGTCAGTTGTCAGTTATCTCCTGTTAATTCCCCTCTCCAAGTTCTCCACTGCCTTAACCGGGTATTAGAATAAAGGGTTCAGTTCGACATTCCAACCAGTTGAAGAAGGCCGGAGCGTACAACGGCCGAAACGTTGTAATAAATATGACGACAAAGATGAGGATAATAGTTCGAATAATGTAAATAGTGTACATAATACCTCATCTCAGAAATATAGACACATACTAACTGAACACTCATCATAGCATTAATTTTTAACGGAAATATTAAAAATATACTAGGGTGCCAAATAAAAAGGAGGTGCCAAATAAAAAGGAGGTTCGTAATAAACGGGGTGGGTATATTTTTTTAGATAACCAGAAAATGTGACAAATGGGATGTGAGTAGAAAAAAAATGGGATAAGCTAATAAAGAGTTGTATGAAAAAAAATGGATTGGAGGGCAAGCAATTTTCACTATTGACAGGTGGACTATTGTCCTCATCTTTGTTGTACTGATCACAAAGTTTCGGCCGTTGTGATCTCCAGCCTTCATCAGGTGTATGTCGATCCGGGTAATCTACAGGAAATTCCGAATTGAAGACTTTATTTAATCTATTCTCGTTCCACTGCCCAAGTCAATATACAGCATTCACTGTAGGTTACCCGGATGTAGCATTTAAATTAATAAAAATGTCTTCGTACTATAACGAAAAGCACATCCGAACAATTACCATGAAATTATTTATAGAAAGTTTTATAATTAATTTAAAAATTAACATTAAGAATTTGTAAGGGAGGTAACTTTATATATATATATATATATATATATATATATATATATGTGTGTATGTGTGTGTGTGTGTGTGCGCGCAAATATAGAAAAATAGGAAAGAACCGTTAGGTTAATAATCCAAAGTTCTTTAGTATTTTTGTTCTTATTTAAAAAAAATAAATAATACAATAGGTTCACCCTTACGCTCCTTATTACAAGCATTGGTTTCACCGTTTCCATGTAATTATTATTACGAATGTATATGCTTATAATGCTCAGTAAATTTCAAAATTAGTTATTCCAAAATTCGTTTGAGTATGAAACAGAGCTGTTTTTTTTTAGCTTCTGTTTTTGAAACATGAGAACTCTTATGTAGCGATGGAATCGTTTTTTTAAAAAAATAATATATTATATATATATATATATATATATATATATATATATGTGTGTGTGTGAAAAATTTCTCAGACTTAATGTGTAGAAAAATACAATAAGAAAATTGTAATATTAGCCAACGCGTTTCGTCCAATGTGGACTTTTTAAAGGCAAAAACGAAATGAATTTATTAAAACAAAGTAACTATTAACAACAAAACAAAATGTCCTTAGCAATTAGAAAAATTTAGAAAATGCTATTATATTCATATTGTTAACTGAAAATTACGTCAAGTACTGTCACGTGTGGAAATATTGTTTTTATTGTTGTGTTGACGGATTCAACCATTTCTTTTGATTTCTTGATATAGTTGTGCACGTTTGCTTAGGAGAGTAGTAATTCTGTCAGGATATTACTGTGTGTGTGTGTGTGTGTGTGTGTGTGGACTACCCACTCACTAAACGAGGACGCCCACAAAACAGGCCGTGGAGAATAAGGTGTTCTTCCTAACTTCTGACAACCCGGTTGTACCCGCGTGAGTGTTTATAGTAATGTTTTTATATAGTTATTCATTGCTTCATAGCTTGCAAAACCCTATGTGGTTGATTGATGGATTTCTACAACGGTTTTTCTTTGTTGGTTGGTTGCTTAAAGCAAAAAAAATTATTTTTATCATTGTATGAGAACTTTTTTCCCCGAATGAACATCGTATTAACAAATTGGGAGATGAATATAAATTTTATAACAATGATATTTGCAAATACAACTTGCATGGAAATAGATTGTATTCAGGGCCGGATTTAGATCTTAACACTTTGAGAACCTGACCACCGCTTTACCGGTGGTAGAGAAAATTGACGTAAGGCCCAGGCACCGATTGAACCGTGGGTGAACACTTGTAATTAGTTTTATATCTACCGTGAAACATTATATACCAATTATTTGCGAATTTTGACTCGGGAGCCCAGGCAGAAGGGACACAGGGCTCAAAGGGGTTAAGAGACCCCTGGGCTAATAGAATTTAGGAGTTCCTTTATTTACGTATTTCACCCCCACACCGTGTCTATAAAAAGATAATCAAAAATCAATATGTATATAAAAAAAAACAAAAAACGATTCATTAAAATCTAAATAGGATCTCTTGAAGGAGCCCCATTGAATTTAAAAGACCCCTTCCAAGTAGAGGCGCCAAATTTCTAAATTGTTTCAGATTATTTCAAAGGAACCCCGTTAAATCTGAGAATAAACAAATCTCCTCTGTTCTTATATCTTTATTTTTTATCAGGGGCCAAAGAATAGAGGTCCCCTGGAGGTTTGTTTACTCTTCGGCACATACTAACCTATGTGTACAGTGGGGTCGAATAAGTGATCGTACACTTGAAAATATTTCGTATTTTTATTTGTAACATATTAAATTAACAAAACGGGAATATATATCCTGTATCAGATTGTATACTAAAAATGTATGCATATAAAACTAAATAATATTCCATGGTTAAGAAAATATAGCAATATTTAAATTTTAGGGGTTTAAAAAATGATCGTCCAGCAGATCAAAAACATGTTTTCTCCATTTAATATTGTGTAGCAAAGCCTCTATTAAGTTCAACAGCATCCAATCTCTTCCTTTAGTCTTTAATTAACGATTCGCATACTTTAGTAGGTATTTTGTCCCATTCTTCCTGAGTAATTGTCTTCAGGTTTTTGATATTTGTTGGACCTCTATCACGGATCTTATTTTTCAAAAACTGACATAAATTTTTTATTGGATTCAAATCCGGCGACTGACTGGGCCATTGTAAGATGTTAATGTTGTTATTAGCAAAACAATTCTTCGTACTCTTAGCTTAGCAGTATACTTGGGATCATTGTCCTGCTGGATCAGGAGGAAGCCCAAGATTCTCTACAGAAATCAATAAATTTTCGCTTCGGATTTATTGATATTTTTCTGCATTCATTCTACCGTCTATAATTGCTAGTTTGCCAACAACGAAAAGCAGCCCCAAACCATGATATTACCCCCACCAAATTTGACAGTTGGCATGGTGTTCTTGGGTGCGTGTGCTTCGCCGTCTTTCCTCCATACAGGATTCTTCAGGGGATTGCGACCGAACAACTCAATTTTACTCTTATCTGTCCAAAGAACTCTTTCCCAATAAGAATTTTCCTTATCTTTATGCTTTGTCGCAAATTTCAACCTGGCATCTCTATGCCGTTTCAGAAGGAGTGATGTCTTTCTTATTACTAATCGTTTGCTTAGTTACGTTAACTCCTGATAAACTCAGATCATTCAGAAGATCTTGTCTGATGGCCATTGGATTATTTTGGACCTGTCGCATCAACTTTCTTCGTAATCTGGGAGAGATCTTCCTGGGAGCCTCGGGTCTGCCTTTGTTCTCAACAGTATTACGTCTTTTAAATCTTGCAATAAATGAACCAATAAAAAAAAAAAAAAAAAAAAAAAAAGAGATATGTTTGTGTCACTGGAGATGTTTCTGTAACTTTTTCCATAGCTTAATGATTAGCTCTTTTTGAGCACAAGTCATTTCCTTACGTCTAGCCATTATAAAAACTGTTATCGGTGAACAGTGACTGCAGAATGATCCAATTTTGAACTGAATGCTGCAATTGAGTTACTGAGAATATCTAGAACAGTTTAGAATCTTCTACTTTGAAGTACAACCAAAATCCACCGTATTATAATACAAAAAATTGATACTGTACGAACACTTTTTTCTACTATTCGAAATATAAAAATTAGCATAATTATCACTTATCGATGAATTTCTAATTTTAAATTGCAGATTTTGATTCTGTGCCCCCCAAATATATATATATATCTCATTGTTATTCGAGCTTTTCATTTGTTATAAGTGAGAATAACAAGCATTTATTTGCTGTAGGATCACTTATTCAACCCCACTCTATATCCGGCATTGACTGTAATAAACTTTTTCCTTCAAAAATAGATTGTAGGACTTTCCCCAATTATAAATCGCACAGAAATAGATGCTAAGCTTATATTCTATTTTAGAAGTCAATGCAACCCTGCGAATTCTCAGCATCAGATTGCCTTGATCTAATGGCAAGAATGAGTCAAGAGAATTGGAGACAGTCTACGCGGCATACGATTCGAGTAATCGGATAGTATGATACATATGCAGACAGGAAGACACAGGCACACAGATATGCACATATATTTGTAGATAGGCTGATGATCATAGTTCACCGAGTAGAAGTGTTGGAGTACACATAAGAATTCTGAGCGTTTCCGCTTTATTTGGATGGAGAATGACTGAGTGTAAGGAAGAACCAAATTCTTTTTATTAGGTTGGTGCAAAAATAATGACGTAATAATGTCGTTTTTTGAGGTTAAAAAAATACGTCACAAAACGACATTATTACGTCATTATGTTTGCACCAACCTAATAACTCAAATAAAGAAACCATTTCATCTGAACATTTCGAACCGCACCGATAGGCAGAAATATTTCAACACTTCCCCGCTCTCTGAGTTACAGTCAGATTTATTAGGTTGGTGCAAAAATAATGACGTAGTAATGTCGTTTTTGACGTTAAAAAATACGTCAAAAAACGATATTATTACGTCATTATTTTTGCACCAACCTAATACTTACTGATGATTTCTTTTCCTGAATAGCGTCGGGAGACAATCGCGTTTCACGTATTTTCATGCTCAAAAGCACGTATGCTTAAATGATGGGACCAGATTGTTTCTCACTTTCATTCTACCACAAGCAACATCGACATAACCTTTTTGATCAAACAGTTAGTACTTCATTGAACATATATCAAAATGTATTTAACGACAATAATTTTTTTTATTTCATTGCTGAGTTTTACGGCGAATGTAATAGATATTTTGCACATACCAAGGCGTATATACATATTTACTACATTGCGTTTAGGACAGTGTGTAGAGTACGACAGCCATGATCAAACATACTACAATATTAATGGGCTGCGTGACAGGCACGTTAACCATTATACAAAGATGAGTCTCTCTATACTTATAAGAATTTTGGGTATTTTGACACAAGGTCAGAGCAGAGTAGTGTATAGATGGAATGGAACTCGGTCCATTTGCTAACTGGTCTATGAGGAGAGTTGGTTAATTATCATGTAATGATAGGCGAGGTTTCTCTTTCATATATATATATATATATATATCTAAGTATAGGATTGGTCTATACGGAATAAATTCCAATAACCAAAAAAATACTATTCTTAAAAGAGTGCTCAATACAAAGTAGAAAAAATATAATTATTTATTCGGAAGTTATAAGAGATTTCTTATCTCATTTATTTATTTTTCATTTTAATCGGTGTTTTTATTAACGTAGTAAAAATTTGTTTATATCGCTTATTTAATATTGTTTTGGTTTGGGAAGAAAACTTCTTCAATTTTGGGGTTGATTGTTGTAGTTTATTCTAACTATTATTATGGCGGGAACAGTTTTTAATATGTTTATTACTTTATGTATTTATTTGGATTGATTATCTTTATTTGTTTTTCTAACGGTTAGTTTATCGGGATAAGTTTGTTAGTTTATTTATTTGGATGAATTTAGGTCAATTTATTTTACTTATTATTTATTTGTCATACTGTATATTTTCTCTTTTCGGTTTTTAAGTAACGTAGTATTTTTTTTATCGTTATATAACAGTTATAGCCATTTTTTTCGTCCGATTTTTGGTTTGATTTTTATAGTCTAATATTTTGGTCATAATGGTTTGCTAATTTGTTTATTATTTACTTTATTTATTTGGGTTCATTGATTTTTTTCTTATTTTTTATTCTATTTCGTCTTTTCTAACAGGTGGGATTTGGTAATTTGTTTGGGTTAATTCATTTTGCTTATTTTATTGTCATTTTGTTTATTTTTATTTTATTTTATCCGTTTTCGATTTTTAAGTAACGTAGTAAAAATTTGCTTTCATGTCCGCATTTTGAGATGAGCTCGGATCTTTTATTTAATAATTTATTTTGGTCTGGGAAAGTAATGATATCTATTTTTTCCTTCGAGCAAAGTTTGCAAGTTTTTGATTGGTTGTTGTAGGCTGATGATCTTTTCCTTATTTTCCAAGATATTTTTTTTTAATAAATTCAACTTGTATAAGGTCTATTTTTTTTTTTTGCTAGTACTTTCATCTGTTTATACAGACATCATTAGGCATGGAAATTTGATATATATATATATATATATATATATATATTTTATATGAATCATCGATACAAAAAGTACATTAGTATTAGTAAAGTTAATGGTATAAATGGCGAAAAACATCTTCGCAAACAAATTTATTAAAGTTGCATTAACCTACAAACCACTCGATGAATGTTATGATCCTTGTTTTTAATAACGTCAAGTTGTATAAGATCCTTATTTTATTCGGCTAGTACTTTCGGCTTGTACATTCAGTCATCCTCAGGCATGGAAATTATTTTGTTTTTTTAGTAGATTCAGGTGATAGCGGGCACGAAAAATGAAATGCTAATCGAAATAGGTTTTTGTTAGAAATGTGTTATTGTTAACGGATAAAACTTATGGAGCGTGCAGTCGCAACGCTAAGGTTGAATTATTTTGAAAATTTAAGAGTGTGCGTTTTTTTTTTTTTTACTAATATGGTAATTTGAGAATTTTTTTGTTGTAGGAGTTTTTTTCAGTCAATGTGGCATGAACTAAATTGTTCAATAATTTGCACGTCGGATCACTCCTTTTTAAATCAAATATGTGGTGCACCACATATTTGATATATATATATATATATATATATATATACTAGCAACATGGCCTGGCGTTTCCCGTGCTTGATTCAAAAATCGTACTACTCATACAGTAATCGCTGTCACTTGACTTAAAATATTTTTGCCCTTCCTTGCCTTTAAAGGAGTGCCTTTGCCGTGCTGATGTTGCTAGATGCCTTACTTCTTGCCTATCTCACACTGTGAATTTTTTCTAAGCTCTATACTAAACATTAAATCTGTTACGAAAAAGAACTAAACAAAATGAACACAAAACGATCAGCTTTAAAAAAGGACTCGTAACTGGAAAACCGAATGAAAAAATGTTAACAACAAATACTTTTTCACACCTAACCCAGTTTTGCGGAATCAGAATCAACGTTGAGTTTAAGCAAGCGAATGAGCCAATTGGAGTAAAGTGCCATGCAGATTTAAATTTTCCCCACTTGTGACGAATGCAGCTATCGATTTTTTTTTTTTTGCATGCTAGTTGACATCCATGTCAGTCTGCTGTTGGCTCTCACGCTGGCCAATAGAAACTTCCTGCCTATTCGTGGCAGCCAGCTATAGGCTCTCGCTCTGGCCAGTACAAAATGTCCGCAAACTACATGAAAAGTGCCGTAGAAGCATGAAAAAATCCATTATTTCCACTATCGATGGGAGTTGGGAAATGCAAAGTCGGTCTTGGCCTTCCCACTAACTTGGAGCATGTGCATGTAAATTTTGGTGCAAATCCATCGAAAACTGCACCCGTACATTCGTTACACACTAACATCCTGCCTTACACACACACACACACATATATATATATATATATATATATATGTGGTTGGTGCATAATTATCAGGCGTTTATGATTATCAACCCCAATCTTTACAACTGGAAAATAAAATAATACTTTTGTTAAAAAGTAAACAAAACAGCAATTTTTATTAACAAATAACTCGCGTACAAAAACGCCTGATATATTATGCACCAACTAGATAGATATTGCTCTAAACATTATTTTCAGTGGATACATGTTTGAATAGACGCAGTTTTTATTTTTAAACTGCGTGCAATAAGTCTAACCAGCCAGAGGACATATTTTCTGTATTAAGTGTTTTTTTTTTGTTTTTTTCTTAAGTAATTGGGTGTCAGATATGCGTATCCACTATAAGCAGTGTTGTTAATGGACACACATGTTTGAATAGACGCCCTGTTTTTTTAAACAGTCTAAATTACGTCTATAGTTTTGTTAATAATTTTCCGGTGTAAAATGACTGACCACTACTAATAGTTTCATCCGTTTGCACGCAATTATCAGGCAGTCGGCAACTGGTTTTTGGTTAAATTAACATTTTATATTTTATCCACTAGCTCAAAAAGTTGTAAAGAGGGTAGCGCCATCATGGGAGTGCCGAAGAATCAACATTACTTTCGATGCACGCTTTTGATTTTGCTTCCTGCGAAAGTACTCTATAGCATGGGAAACAATTGGGCCTCAACAAAGGGACATAACGATAAAAACGAAATAGTACTCGACTGTACTGTGCCCTCAAAGTGTCTCCATATCAGAGTATATCGTTTAAGTAATGTACAAATGGTACCGTACCTTTCCCAAGGGTGCGTATGTGAATCTAATGAATTCGAATTCCAGTAGGGTTCGTTAGGTTCTCTTACGCACTAATGCCCTTGGGAAAGTTACGAATCTATCTCTTTTCCTCCTAGTTATGGTTTGAAAAGCAGGAAAGACAAGATTCTTTAGCCCTGGTTGGCAACCAGTCTACCGAAGAAATAAATGGAAACCTACTGCGGGAAAAAAATCTGCATCGTCTGTCATGTATCGAAAGATAAATGACCGCTTAAATGCGTATCACGTATGGAACATAACTGATTGAATGTACAGAGTAAGCAACTCACGATTTGCTTACTTTGTACATTACTATATGTATTTTAAAGAAAAACAGACCACTTTAAGGTTCCATTATAATAATTTATTTCACCAGAACCCTTTTAAAAAATGAAATGAAAATTGATGGGTTGTGTAAGTTTTTGTAATTTAACAGAGAGTGTGTGCATATATATCTCCAAATGAGAGAAAGAACAGATAGAGTAAAAATCCACTGTTCATAGGATTTACTTTTAGAAAATGTGCTCAATGCAAAGTAGAGCAATATATTCGTATTATACTTTTATTATAAGAGATTATAATAAAAACATATTGAAACTTGAGTGCTTTTGTGTAGCGATTTCAACGTTTTTATTATAATCTCTTACAATAAAAATAGTATATATATATATATATATATATATATATATATATATATATATAAATAAATTTTCTTATATAATTTTTTTTTATATATAGATTTTCTGTAGTTCACTGCTACCAGCAAGCAGAAATATTTCTTCTCCTGATGATGGCCATTTTGGCCGAAACTAGTCGAGGAATCAAATGAAATAATGATAAAAAAAACGAAAGAATATTAATGTACAAACCCCGTGTGTCGGAAGATTTTAATTTTAATTTTTTAATGTTCAATATATATATATATATATATATATATATATATATATATATATATATATATATATATATAATAAAAAGAAAAGGCTTAAACACTAATATTCCATGGTCATAATTTATTCCATTCGAATCGTAAATACGATCCAATTCATCAGACCTACAAATTGGAATAAATTATGACCATGGAATATTACTACTCTGTCCTGGACATTGAGTTCTACCTGGATTCTATCCGTTTGGAATTTTTTTATTAAAAAAATAATGTATGTATGCCTATGTATATATATATATATATATATATATATATATATATATATATATATATATATATATATATATATATAATATATTATATATATATTATATATATATATATTATATTATATATTATATATATATATATATATATATATATATATATATATATATATATATATATTATATATATATATATATATATATATATATATATTATATATTATATATATATATATATATATTATATATATATATATATATTATATATATATATATATATTATATATATATATTATATTATATATATATTATATTATATATATATATTATATATATATATATATTATATTATATATATATTATATTATTATATATTATATTATATTATATTATATATATATATATATATATATATATATATATATATATAGAGAGAGAGAGAGAGAGATTAATCTTAAATACTGAGAAACTGTTATTGGAGATAAACACGGCTGGAGAGGGTTGATTTGGGAAGGCTGTAACAATTTTTAGCAGAAGAGAATGAAGCATTCTGATAAAAAGCGCACCATTAGGAGGAGGAGGAAAAGAAGCTGTCCCAGAGTTATTAGGGCACCAAAACATTTGCCGTATCTGTGGAAAAGTCACACGTTGGTTTAGCCAGTCACGTGAGATCGCACCAGAGAGGTCAGAGGCAAACTCCCGTGAATGCAAACCGTACCAGAAAGACCTTCAGGTTATTTGTGAGAGTTTTGTGACACGGTTTGTAAGTCTGTTGTGGGACTCAAAAGTCATAGGATTGTACACAGGGACAGGCAAGTTTCCAACATGGGTAACACAGACAAACTTTATGTTTGCAATGTGTGTAAGAGGTTGTAAAAGTGAAGCTGGCCATTGGAATCACCTACAAGCCCATAACTGATCATTAGCTCAGGTATAAATGATGGAAATAATAAAGTTCTGAATGAAAAACCACATAAAAACTACCAAGTGATGAGATGATCTTCTGCAAAAAAAAATGAAAATATATATATATATATATATATATATATATATATAGAGAGAGAGAGAGAGAGAGAGAGAGAGATAACAGATGTATGCGTGTGTCTGTATGCTATTTATGCACGTACACATTTTTTAATTGGTTTCAAAGAGATTGTACACTCTTGTAGCAAATTTATTAGTAAAGGTCAACATTAACTTTTTAATCTCTAGCCCCCCTGGGTTTAGCAGAAAAATCGATAAAACTGAAGGCGGGTACGGCTTTTTGCCAAAATCAAGGCAAAGTTACACGTGAACAAAAATTTACTGGAGGAACTGATGCTGTTTGCACTCAATGCAAAACATAGCTCATATTACGAGGTTTATGTAGAGTGCTTGACAGATTTCCCGCAACATTGGCTTCACACAAAAATTGCAAAGGTGAAAAAAAAGGGGGGGGTCGTACTACTTAAAATAAAAAACTTGAATAATTTCCTCATTTTTTATCCGATTTTCTTCAAATATGTCACCATAAATGTGCCATTATGCAAGAAATAAGATAGTGTGGTTTTAGTCCTGCTCAATGCGTGTAAGGAAAACCACGAAAATCTGTTCAAAAAGCTCGTTTTTCGGTCATAAGACCAGGGTTTTTCATTCGATGATTTCCAAATTTGCCATATAAATTACATGACACACAAAATATCTTGTGAGAATGTTTAGTTTAAATTTTTTCAGTTAAGTGGACGAAGTCTGCGACAAACTCTGTCCAAAATCGGCTTTTGCCATTTAGCCAATAGTTTCTTCATATGATTTCATCTTAAATTGGCATTTGAACAACCTTTGAAGCAAAAATTGAGAAAGATTATTGAAGCGTTAAAAAGGGAAAAATTTCCGAAGAACCTTTTACCAACCTCATCTTTACAGTGATGGTGCGAAGAAGGAAGAGGCATTCATACGTTTGCTCTTGCAGTTGAATCAAGCACTGACGCTTCATCCCTGTTTTTGTTTCATTATTAGATTTGTGAATAATGTCATACTATTTGAAAGTTATCACGGCCATAGAAAATGTACTGAATATCTAAAACATTGAAACAATTTAACCCGAGCTACGACCACACAGGAAGGTTTTATCGATGGAATTCCTTTCTTAAGAACAAAGACTTGCAAAGGACATACCGTAAAAAAGACGAGCTTAGTATACCAATGGATGATGCATGCAAGCGGGGATGCAGGCAGACAATTGCAGTCATGTACATCCGGGCAGCGCCGGGTACCTCGGCTAGTATAGCGAGA
The DNA here is from genome assembly GCA_903632075.3 of Acanthosepion pharaonis. Lineage (NCBI taxonomy): Eukaryota > Metazoa > Mollusca > Cephalopoda > Sepiida > Sepiidae > Acanthosepion > Acanthosepion pharaonis. Next base: position 891,579 of record CAHIKZ030000611.1, read on the forward strand.
AAGACAGAGAGAGAAAATTAATACAAAGAACGAGCCTTCAGCGATCCCTCCGTCTACTAGCCAGGAGATGTCAAAACAATACTTAGATATTATTACTTTTCTACGACTTAAAGTTTTATGTGGACACCTAGATGGGGGAGATCTAAATAAATTTCAGGAGGTATAAAAGGCAAGATATTCAATTTCTTATAAGAAATTGTTTACCTTGTGACTTGTACCGCATGGAATATTGTTTTGCGCATATATATATATAAAGTTTACTTAATTTATAAATATCAATTTTATTCCGACTTCGAAGTTTCTTGGTAAAATTTCCGGTCTTCAGCGGGTTCTGGTTTTTAGTGATATTTTCAATTTTACTATATATATATATATATATATATATATGTATGTGTGTGTGTGTGTGTGTGTGTGTGTGGCGGGGAACAATCTCTCGTTTAAGCAATTTCTATTAAAAAAAAAAAACACACTGACAAGTTACTGCGGTTAAGTTCGTTGTCTAACGTTTCATGTGTTCTTATAATTTCTTCCTTTCCTGGACTTAAATTATATAAAAATTGTCCAAATATTTTGTATGTCCGAGTGCTTTCAGATATACTTTTATCCATTACTGTTGTGGCCAGAAATAAAGACACAAAGAAAAGAATTGAGTTAACAAATATATTTACAGAAAAACAGTAATACAAACGAGGAAGAATGTTAAGTCTGACTGTCAGAGATGATTGCTGGAAACTGCACACAGTAAAATGCAATACCTTCTCTTATTTGTACTGGGAGAGTCCATCTGTGTAATGTACAAAATAGGATTCACCAGAAAATGTATTGACCGCGTGCTAATCTCATCCTTCTCAGCAATAAATTTAAAACAAGGACCATACAGAATATCACTGATCATCGCGCAGGTAATAATAACAAAATGTGGTATACAAACTAATTCAGAGTGGACCGATTTAAAATCCAGCAAACACTAACTTTCGAATAGAAAACTGAGGCTATATGGGCTTCCCAGAAAAATAATCTGAGTGAAGAGGATGTACTTCCGTTAAAAGATAAGATAAAACCTTTCATAAATGTGATGTTCTTCCTGACCGAACGGTAAAGCATACTTAATCAAAAGGGGGGCACAGGCTCGATCTCTGCCGTAGAGCACATTTTCTTCAAGTTTTCTCGAATACACAGGCCAATAGACATAGTACACACTCCTTAAAATAAAACGGGGCATCTATTACAAATTCGAATAACCACTATAACAACGTTTGAAGTAATATATATATATATAGTGTGTGTGTATATATATATATATATATATATATATATATATATATATATATATGTAGTGTGTATATATATATATATATATATATATATATATATATATATATATATATATATATATATATATAGTGTATATATATATATATATATATATATATATATATATATATATATATATATATATATATATATATATATATATATATATCTTTCTAATTACTTTGGTGATCCCAAGAAATAATGACCACGTTGGCTTTGCTTGAGATGAATTATGTGCGTTAAGGAATGTCACCAATCCTGCACTTGGAATTAACTCTTCAGCTGGCAGCCAATAAGGTTGCTGTTAGTTACGCACTACTTATGCACGCGTATTCACCCCGCAAGGTACGCGTTGTTATCAGGCCGCTGAGTGTAAACTTGCGCATGAATAGCACACGCCCAGTGACTGTTATCAGGTCTAATCAGCACAAAATGTTTTATCGGGCGCGTTTGTATTTTTATCAACAGGGGCAAGTAAGGCATCAGAAGATAAACGCAAGAGCCGGTGTGGTTTGAGGAGAATGGGTCGCTTTCCCAAGGCTAGATGTGACTACGGCTCACTCCTTCCGTGATAAAGAAAACAGATAATGAAAAATTGATGTAAACATTCCAAGGAGGAGATGGAAAATAAAATGATGAAGAAGAGTTTTAAATAATTGAAAATAAAATAGATTGTATATACACTGCTGGCCAAAATCGTAAGGCCAATGAAAATAAAGAAAATATATATACCTTTTGCGTTTTTAGATTCGACCTCTGGTCTGGAGGCTTTGAGGAGCGTCGAGCCGCCTCTTGATTGCTGGTGTTCTCTGGTCCGCCCTGACCCGGGTGGTGGCAGTTACGGGGGGGAAGTGTTTCAGGAGGAAATTATTACCAACAATGCATTTATATATATATATATATATATATATATATATATATATATATATATATATATAAATATATATTTAAATATTTTCATAAATTAATTGATTTTAAAAATTTTTTTCTACAATTTAACCCTGTTTCAAAAAATGGAAGCTAGTTCTACAATTTAATTTTTAATTAAATATATTAGTTATATATATATATTTATTTATATATATATATATATATATATATATATATATATATATATTATATATATATAAACAGGTTTTTTTACTGCCACACCAAGTCACAATCGATTTAAATATAAGGATCATATTTCCCATTTTATTGTTAAAATAGATACAAGAGTATCTCGTTTAAGAAAAAAAAAGGTTATTTAATGCGCCTTTCCGCCGGCACTTCTTCAGAAAAATAATCGTCGGCAGTATAAAACAAAGAAGTTGATAAGAAAAATTATTATCAACGACTGATTATACACTTATCAAGGACGCATTCTATTTTTACTTTTAACTGAATACATGGATTGTTTTATGTATGTATCTTGAGTAATAAGAATGTTTTTATTTCCAAACACGGTCAGTACATTGTGGCCATGTTTTCATAGTTGATTGTTAAAAACAATAGATTACCAAGATGTAATAAAATGGGGAAAATTAAAGGAAGAGGCATATATATATAACCATCAATAAAAATCGTGTCGACATTAAATAACCCATTGAGGTTGATATGCCGTAAAACAAACCAACTAATTACCTAATTAATTTATGAAGCAAGTGGCAGATATCAAAATATCAGTTGGTGTTAATCGATTTACAATGCGACGAATGTTTGAAATCAAAATTTAGTTCTGAATCCATGGCTGATAATAACGAAACGTCTTTGTCCAAGCGGAAAATAGAAAAGCCTATTAAATAATGCGAAAATGATGCTATCATTATTTGGAAGTAGATATGCTTGTAAATAAGTTTTTTTTTTTTTTTTTGAAAATGAAATATTCTAAAAGGTCGTTTAAGAACAAGGTGGGGTAATGATCACCTGGATGACGTTTTGCTCCTGTCATCGACAAATATTTCACCTGATGTGGAAAAGTTATCGAACACTAAGCAGAAACAAATGTCTCATTAAATAATTCGCCATTTCTAACTTTATTAATTTTGCAGTAAGGAATCTGCAAATTTTCTAGCATTTGTTGTTATGTTATCATCCAGTAAAATGGTGAACCCGTTTTGAATATTATACAATTAATTTCGTTGATTTTTCTTTCAACCTCCAGACCAAGGCAGCCTTCTGGACCGAGCGGTCTGAGGTCGAGACAATTTATTATAGTACAATTGATATAATGACCCTCTTCCGTGACGTTGCATAGCTTTCTTGTCCGCTTCCCCCCACAGAGTTGCCGACCCCTGACCTAAAAGTAGTCCTAAACAGAGTAGAAAATGTCCAACGAAACGGTTCAGTTATGAGTTGTACGGCCGGCATTGTGAATAACTTCAAAAACTCTTTGGCATGGTCGATATAAGCGTCTGCATGTGTTTGACAGGAGTATTATTCCAAGTAAAGATGCTCTCACTTGGATCATACATTGTTTGGAAATGATGTCCATAACTCCACTTACCATTCACCTCCAAACATTCTCATGCCCGGGTCAACGTGCTGGATTCCCAATGTATTTAATATTAATTTCACGGTGTAACTGTCCTCATTCATAATAGCGAATAATGGTTAAAAAAAATTCTGAAGACCATTTTGTTATCACAATGGGATCGTTGGACTCTGCTGAGTGTTCCGACCTTGTTGGTCTATTTATTTTATATAATCTAAGTGCACACCGTGAAATTAATATTAAAGACGTTGGACTGTATAGGGATGATGGCCTTATGGTTGTGAGGAAGTCTACAAACTTTAAAATTGATAAAATTAGAAAACTAATACATAGAGAATTTAAATGCCTAAATTTCAAAGTTACTGTTAATACAAAATTAAAAAAGGTAAATTTCCTCGCTATAACATTAGATTTAATGAATAATATATACCAACTTTATAAAAAAAACTAATACTAATCCTTTATATAGACACCTGAAGTTAAATCATCCCCCACCTACAATAAAGCATATACCTTCATCTATTGAAAAAAAGAATAAGTATAAATTCTGCCAATGAAAAAATATATGAACACAGCAAATTTTATAATAAAGCTTTAAAAAATAGTAGCTATAAATGCCCTGACGTTAATTATATAAAAAATGATAATAAAAACCAGAGAAGAAACAGAAAAATCATTTGGTACACATCCCCCAAATGATTAGTAGTAAGTTAGGAGATTGTTTTTCAATTAAAGCAAGAAACCTAATTTCCTAGAAATAATACACTAAGCAAAATTTTTAATACACTAAAATGAAGTTATAGTTGAACTGAAAATTTAAATAAAATTAAAAAACATAAAATTTTAAATAAATAATTAAGTCAGAATCAAAGAAACAGTGATCCAGAAATAAGAATAAACAATAGTAAAGTAAATTTCTAAACAATAAAAATTTATTAAATCAAAGAAATGAAATAGCAATTTCAGTAGACATCGTCTCATATTTCCTTAAAAAATAATTAATTATAAAAATAATTTGCATAATTATATATCTATCATTTGATCACAAATAAAATAGTTTATAAATGCATAATTAAATACTAATATTTTAATTTTACAATACCATATATAGTTTATTATTAAATATAATAAATATATCATTTTAGATCATTATAAATAATTTTAAAAAAATCTGATGTTTATGTTCGCATAAAAGGAAGTCAGTATCAACAGAAATTTCAAACCCTCACTTAACCTTAACCGATTTTCACTTTGCCATATAAATACACTTGTATCTTGTTTCGTAAAAAAAAAAAAAAAAAAATCCAACACCCCCTTAATAAAAAAATTGGATTCTCATTCCCCCACCAACTTAAACTATAGAATACTATTTGGCTTATAAATAGAGTAAAGCAATTGCTTTTTCAAAAGTTATTCAGTATTGCTTGAAAATGGAACTGAACTTTAAATTTTAAGTTTAATGTAAGATTTAGGTTTCGAAACACGGTAATTTCTGTGTCATGATGAATACATATTTTTTAAAAATAATTATAATATTATGCTCTGCTGGGTATCGAGCACGGTTTTAAAATTAAATACTAAAGATCTCTGGATTAAAAAAAATCTGACTGTTCTTTTCTTTTTATATATATATATATATATATATATATATATATATATATATGTGTGTGTGTGTGTGTGTAAATTTTTAAAATATACCAAGGTACGGTGGTTTAAATTTTATTTAATTTTTCATGTGACATCGAGCACCGTTTTGTTAACACCGGTATTTTATGTATCATTCATATGTACATAAATACACTATATATATATATATATATATATATATAAACAGTACTCGATGTCATACGACAGAACTATTAAGTATATATTAAGAAATATACATATTATCCCACACCGCTAGCACGACCCGAGTTTCACGCAATATTGCAATATTTTTTTTTTTTTTTTTTTTTTTTAAATCAAAATTAGATTATAGTACAATTAAATATTCACAAACAGTAATAATTTGTCCAAACAACACTACGACCTCGCGAGACTCAGAATTAGTAAACAAAGAGTAGTACATGAAGTTTGCACTTCGCATGAATCACTGAAACATACTAGCAGCGTAGGGTACTATGTATTTTTACTAACACACACACACACACACATATATATATATATATATATATATATATATATATATGGATAGCAGCTTTTTCTTTATATAACGTTGGTTAAAGCACAATGAACGTTCTGTTGTAAATATTTTACTTTATATCTGAAAAAATACATAAAACATTCTTAACAAAAAACGTGTATCAAAGCCAGAATACAGTATAAACCAAATGTTAGTTTATAATACTAGGGATTTTCTAAGCATAGATTAGATGTGGCACAAGGCCGAATGTATGGGAGCACCCAGTGAGGATCGAACTCACTAGTCAGTCGTAAATGTTCTAACGAAACAAACTTACTAACCATTACACCACCTCGAGGTGCCCTATTAGTTGATAATACTAAAATACGATGCAAAATTCTAGAATACTTCATTATAGAAAAGCAACAATCTAGAGTAAAATATAATGTACTTAGCTGTAAGAGGCGCTTATTTTTAGATTGGGCATAACATATTTAATATACTTGCAAAAAAATAATAAAAAATAATAATAAAAAATAATAATAATAATAAAAAAATAATAATAATAAAAATAATAAAAAATAAAAATAATAATAAAAAATAATAATAATAAAAAATAATAATAATAATAAAAAATAATAATAATAATAATAAAAAAATAATAATAATAATAATAATTATAAATGTTTGATAGATTCTTTTCATAGCGCCTTTTTTTTTTTTTTTTTTTTACACTTTTATCACTCCAGGCCAATTTGAGTTTCTGCGCTTCAAATAATACTAAGATGTAACTAACAAAATCTTGTCCTCCACACTAACAACACCCAGTTCTTGATAACGATTAAGATGATGGAAAACAGAACAAAACATGGATTGCTCATGGACAATTTCGAGCCGATCCTTCCCCGGAACTGGTGTCTTGTGGAACTGGCTCCCAAGAGGATGCTTCCCCCGATTACTACAATCTTAACGTGTTCAAGCCTTGCTCTAAACTGCTATCTACCCTCCACATGCCAGTATAAACAGTGCCTCTTACTCTGTAACACTCTCTACTTCCAGTGGCTTTCGGTCTTTGTAAGGCGGGGGGGGGTAAACTGTAATCGAAGGATTTGCTTTTGGTTTAGAAAAGCGTAGGCTTAGAAAACTGAAAGCCACGTGTCTTGCCTGTGCGTACTTTAGGTGTACCTGAAGAATGTGATATAGAAATCGGTCCGCCAACGCGAAGCCATTCAGGACATTATTCAGCGGCAGTTATCGATTTCGATCTTGCTTACGTGACATGCGTTTTCGATTTTATGAAATCTATATTTAGCTACAGTTTTTTTTTTGTTACCCACGCTTATTCACTTGTTCAGGGAAGAACCAGAGAGAGAGAGAGAGAAAGAGTGGGAGAGAGAGAAAGAGTGGGAGAGAGAGAAAGAGTGGGAGAGAGAGAAAGAGTGGGAGAGAGAGAAAGAGTGGGAGAGAGAGAAAGAGTGGGAGAGAGAGAAAGAGTGGGAGAGAGAGAAAGAGTGGGAGAGAGAAAGAGGGAGAGAGAGAGAGGAGAGAGAGAGAGAGTGGGAGAGAGAGAGAGAGGGGGCAGAGAGAGAGAGTGGGGCAGAGAGAGAGAGAGCAGAGAGAGAGAGGGGGCAGAGAGAGAGAGAGACAGAGGGTGGGGGAAGAGAGAGAGAGAGAGACAGAGAGTGGGAGAGAGCTCACGACTGACTAAGAAATTAAATTTAAAAAAGTCATTAAAAAAGAAAAAAAAAACCGAAACGAAAGATAACTGATGAAAAGAAGAATTTTTAAATCGTATCATTTACGGAAAGATCTATGATAACCAAAAACTCTTAAATTTATTACTGGGTTCACAGATTCGCGATAAATGCATTTTTCAAAATGAAAAATCCTTCTTGAAGCTTTCTTTTTAACTTTAACTCAAAAGGTAAAAAAGAAGAAATTTACTATAACCATTAAGCAAAATACTTTGGTGTATTTAAAACTGAACTTATATTGATAGAAAGAAATTTGTTTATTTGTTTTCTGCTTATATAATGTAGCTAGCTTAAAAAGATTTTTCTAGGAGCGGCTTCAATGCTTTTTTTAATATTAAATTTCACCCTACACAAGGCACGAGAGCCACTCAAAATAGTTACAGTCAAAATAGCAATTAATGAAAAAAGCAGTGAAGATTATGTGGACAAGGAGAAAAGATGATTAACCCATGAATTGAAGAGGTAAGATTAAAGTGTTCAGGGAAGCACTCGCGCGGGAGTCTGACCAACAAAGACAATTTTGGGGGTGGGGGCTGGGTGAAGCTTTTTTCTTGCATTTGGAACACGGTTGGTTGGTTAATTTGTTTCACGGCATATCAACCTCAGTGGGTCATTTAATGTCGACACTGTTCTGGAATTAATTTTAGTATAGTTTGGTAGAATATATACATATATATATGTATATACACAAATACGTACACAAACACAGATATATATATATATATATATATGTGTGTGTGTGTGTGTGTGTGTATATATATATATATATATGCAGTAGTATTCGGCAACTCATATTTTTGTTTGGAACACGGAAGAAGTGACATAGGTATATATATATATATGAAGATCACGTGAACGTGAAACTCGGGTTATGGCGAGAGCAATCCTCTTATAGGATTTACCACTGTTAAGCATTTTTTGTCGGACTAGACAATCTAGGCTTCCAGTACTTTACTGAGTCGGTAGGTTTGCTTTATGTCTTTTTTCAGGATTGTCGTTTTTATTCGAGACTGTATCTAGATAAGAGTTTTAGGTTATGGCAAGCTGTCCGTTGATTCCATCAACGATTATATATATATATATATATATATATATATATATATATATATATATATATATATATATATATATACACGTATAAGATTCGTGGATACGGAATAAATTCAATAACCAAAAATACTATACTTAAGAGTGCTCAATACAGTAGAGCAAATATAATTTATTCGAAAATTATAACAAATATGTTGCAAAATCACTACAAAAATAGCCATTTTATTTCAACACTTCTGGTGTGTTATTAAGTGATGGTGTTGAATTTAACACTATCATTTGATAAGACAATAGAAGTGTTGAAACTAAACGGCTATTTTTTGTAGTGAATTTATAACATATTCATGTTATAATTTTTGAATAAATTATATTTGCTCTACTCTTTATCGAGCACTCTTTTAAGAATAGTATTTTTTTGGTTATCGGAATTTATTCCCTATACACCAATCCTATACTTGTGAGTGTGTCTCTCTCTCTCTTCCCCCCTCTCTCTCTCTCCTATATATATATATTTACATTAACCAGAAAAAAGGCTTCGACACAAGCGTCTATCTTTTTAATTTTGAATTTTAATGTAACTATAACAGCAAAAACATTTCGATTTCATTTTTGCCTTGAAAAAGTCGGAAGACGAAACGCGTCGGCAAAATGTATGATTTTTTCCAATTGTCATTTGATACCAATCTGTCTTGTCCACAGAATTCATCTGGGAATTTAAATATATATATATATATATATATATATATATATATATATATAAAAACGATTGTCCACGTATGCTTTTTATATGTAGATATAGTATTCTAGGTTTCAATAGGAATTTAGCCATACTCAATAAACACGCCAAGCTTACAACACCTCGTATTCCCAACAGGGGAACCCATCTAGGTACTGACCAAGCTTGACGTTGCTTAACTTCGGTGATCGTACGGTAACCCAGCTCCCCGATTAATCATTCCGAGCCATTATCCATTACACTACCCGCACATCTAAGCTTACAACATCGGTATCTAGATTAGGTAGGTTATGTTTTTCTCTGTCCCTTTTGCATTTAATGTCTTGTGAGTTTCAAATTTTCCAAGCCCACTTTCCTCATTATCTGGCTTAGAAATTTCGTCGGTCTCCTTCTGATGTTAAGTAAAAGTGTCCTTGTTTGTATTTTCTGAAAAACTTCCATCTTGCTCACATGTTCAGTCCACGGTATCCTCAGCATCCTTCTGTAGAAGTACATTTCTTTAGCTTCAAGTCTCTGGTCCACTAATGAGGAGATTGCTCAGTATTTTCTGTCATGTAGGGGTGTGATACTGTTTGTCTTTGCCGCGTTAAAACGGAAGAAAGTTTTGTTAAAACATAAGAAATGTTATGTACTGAGAGACATTGAAACGAGAAGGATTAATACCAAAACTCGTGGGAAGAATTGAGGATTTAATTCACACATAAACGACTTGGATTGTGTGTCGAGCAGTTTGAACAATGGAAAAGTAATCCAAACCTTGGGGGCAATGTTGATTAATACACAGCCTCAAAGGCGCGTTGGAGATCGAAAAAGTAGATTTTGATAAACTGAATTTGGAACCGAGTTTTCCTGGACGGAAAATGGTCGAGGTAGCAGGCGCAGATAAGACATCAAGGAGGATGGAGGAACCACTCATGCTCACTGAAGGGCTCGGTGAGAGAGAATTATAAAAGAGAGGGTAGATAGGGGGAATTCCCCAAAATTACGACTTAAGACGGAAGGGATTCACCGAAATGCTCCCACCTCACCATACGCCCATTCTTTCTATCAAGATTTCCGTTTCTTGATGTTTTGTTTAGCATTTGGAAGGCATCTTACGCTATCCCAACGCGCCTTCGGATTTCGGTGTCGTTTTTCCCTTCCTCTCTTAAAGATACACTTCCCAGATATTTAATTTTTTTTTAAATATTTGATTATGTCATCTCCGGTTTGTAATTCGCATATTGGGCTCCTCTTTTTGCTGACAGCCGTAGATTGTCTTGTTACAATTGATGATTAGTCCTTTCTTCTCTCTTTCCTTTACTATCTTCTGTAGGAGTTTTTTTTTCCTTCTTGTATCTGATGTCAACACCGTGTTATCTGTATATCTAATGTTGTTAAGATTATAGTCGCCAATCATTCTCTGAGAATCTCGCTGTAAAAGATTGAATTAGTTCTCGTAAGACGCCATATCCTTGTCTTACACTTTCTATTTTCTATATTTACAGAATTATCTCAGCAGAACTAAAAAAAATCAAATCTAAATTGATTATTGCTGTCGTAGTATTTGTGTGGATTTACAGGAGTGTAACATCGCAACAACTCTAAGTCGAAGATTATGAAGCTTTATTTGACTAATTCACCTTTAACACTGAAAAATAATTATTCTAGTGGATGGTGACAAGCGAGAGAGGGTGTGCTTATTTTATAACCACAATGCGGTTATCTTCGGATAAAGTCCTTAATCCAAATATAAACCAATTGTTGGCCTATTAAAAACGGAGGCAATGATAATTACTACAAAAGATATAAAATTTTATTATTACAGGAAAAATATATCTCTTAATTAAAATATACAAAATTTAAAGAGTTCATATCAGAAAGTTCTCGTATTGAACGTTCAAAGCTCTTTAGCATAAAACGGAGAGAAAGAGAGACCTTGTAAATGAGTATGCCTGTAGTTTTTTCGTTAATAGTAGTAATGCTTTCGACTCTGGGATTTTTAAGCGTCCTGATAATGTAGGCCCAGATAGAAAGCTACAAAAAAACTCCTACAGAAGGTAATGAATTAAAGTGGGAAGAAAGGACTAACTTTCAACTGCAACAAGACAGAATGCATGGTCGTTAGCGGGAGAGGATTAGCCGAAAACGCGAATTGCAAATCGGAATAAGAAAATCAAATAAGTGCGGAAATTAAAACATCTTGGATTTGTTTTAACAGAGGACGGGAAGAACGAGAGTGAAATTTGAAAGCGTATTAGGATAGCCAAAGACGCCTTCCAAAAGCTAAGCAGAGTACTAAGAAATAGGAAAATTTCAATAGAAACAAGGAAAAGAGTACTAAACTGTTATGTGATACCTGTCCTCCAGTATGGCAGTGACTGCTGGACAATCTTGAAGAGGAGACTTGAAGCAACAGAAATATGGTTCTACAGAAGGATGCTGTGGACTGGAACATGTGAGAAACGACGAAGTTTTGGAGAAAACTCAGAGCGGCACTGAGATTCCAAGACGTATTTTTTTGGGATAGCCAAGGAAACATTCCAAAACTACAAGAACTTCTACAGAATGTAGTAAAGGAAAGCGAGATTAAACATCAACTTCACGAAGACAGAATGCACGGATGTCGGTAAAAGGATAAGGCCAAATTACGAATTGCAAATCAGAGATACCAAAATGAAACATGTGTGGAAATAGCTTGGAAGTGTTTTGACAGAGGGCGGAAAGAGCAACAATGAGATCCGAATGCGTATTGATATAGCCAAAGATGCCTTCCAAAAGCTAAGCAGAGTACTGAGATATAGGAAAATTTCGCTAGAAACAAGGAAAAGAGTACGAAACTGCTCCTGTATGCCAATGAGTGCTGTATGATCTTCTCAAAAGATCAAGAGAAGACTTGAAGCAACAGATTTCTGTTGCATCAAATCTCCTCTACAAGAGGATGCTGAGGATACCATGAGTCGGATATGAGAGCAACGACAAAGTTTCAGAGAAAATGAAAATAAAAAAAAGGAAACTAATACTTAACATTAAGAAGAGACAGTTGATGTTCCTGGGATATATAATGAGGAAGGACGACTTGGAAAATCTGATACACACGGGACAGATAGAGGGACATAGGAAGACAACGCATGACATACTTGATGAGCTTCAGTAAATGTATGAGGCCTTGGGAGAAATAACAGAAGGACAAGGTTTATTAAGAGAAACAACAAACAGGAAGTTGTGGAGAGCCATGATCGACTACGCCTTGAAGGGACACAGCAAATAAAGAAGTAATCCCTTTTTTTTTCACTTGTATTTAAGAATGATGACATTTTGGCTTTTATTTATTTGTTTTTTTCCTTATCTTTTTGTTTTTATTTCTTTATGGCAAACCAAGATTTCTATTTTTTATTTATTTTTGAAATAAGAAAGTTTTTAATTTCCCTATCACTACAACGTCACGTTTGTGCCAGACGTTGAGCACTGCGTGTAATGATTAGCAAGCTAGTCGCACAAACACAATTACTACTGAATAGAGAGTTCGATCCTCACTGGGTGCCCCATACTTTCGAGCTAGTACCACATCCAAGCGACGCTTAAAGATAATTAAGGCATTTTGACGTGGGTTAATGGTTAGCAAGCTTGCCTCGCTAGATCAATTACGATTGAATAATGACTTTGATCCTCACTGGGTGCCCCACATTTTCGGCCTTATGCCACATCTAAGCTACGTTTAGAAAATCACCAGAGACCCCGGCTTGGTGTAATGTTTAGCAAACTCATCTCGCTAGATCAATTACGACTGAATAGTGAGTTTGATCCTCACTGGGTGCCCCATACTTTCGACCTTGGGCCACATCTAAGATACGCTTAGAAAGTCATTTGGCTATCTCGACGTGATGTAGTGTTTAGCAAGCTTGTCTCACTAGATCAATTACGACTGAATAGTGAGTTTGATCCACACTGGGTTCCCCATACTTTCGTCCTTGTGTCACACCTAAGCTTAGAAAATCACTATATTTGTACCAGGCGAGCTGAATTTACGGGGCAACCAAAAGTTTGGACACATTTAAAACGTTGTTACATGTCCATTATTTCCGGTTGTAGACATTTCCGGCGTGTGAATTTTACATTTTAAAACGTAGACCAAACATTGTGTAGCGTACAAAAGACAGGGTTGTTTTGTATGTTTTTCCTCTTTTTCATTCAGTTTTCTTTCATTTTTTTCTTTTACTTATTTATCTATTATTTTGTAGACACCGGAAATGGGCTTGTACCTGTCATCTCTTTTCGTCGACTCCGCAAAAAGTCAATGACAAACTTCATTGAAAAGGTCAGGCTTTCAAGACATTGATGGCAATAGTCCCCAGCACTACCTAAAATAACGGTCTTAGCTTGAATATCTACAGTAAAGAAGGTGGGAACAGATTTAAATGTATATCCTTTTTTTATTTTCAGTATCTGTGGCCAGTTTATAAATTATACAGAAGGACCTCGGTTTACGTCGGACCCAACGTATGGCGTTTCATAGTTACGTCGCCATCTCCCATAATATAATACGTCATCGCGTGGCGCTATACAAGGAAGACTGCATTTGTTTTTCACCGGCTGTACGCCATATTGGATTGTGCTAAATTCGCTATATCTTGTTTGTGTCATTTGGGGGGGGGTTACCCTTTATTATGGCTCCCAAGCGTAAGTTAAATTTATGGGTGCTTATGTCGGTGAGTTCCGACTTGCATCGAAAATCCGGTTACGTCGTACCGTAGGACGGATCTCCGACGTAAGTCGAGGACTCGTTGTATTTTATGGACACTGAATGTAGATACAAGCAACTTTGAAAGCTAATGCTTTATTCTCGTGGTTCTCAACATATTTTTTAAATTTCAGGGCGTACTTGTCGAATAACAATCTCTGGGGGCGAACTTTAAATATTAATAAGGAAAAATTAGTCATGAAATGTGAAAATTTAAAATTTTTATTAGCATTCCCAAAGAACATTAGCAATACAGTTTTCATTTAAAAATATTTATGAAAAATCTGCATTTTTTTTCTTTTTTTTTTAAAAAAAAAAAAAAAAAAAAAAGAAAAAAAAGGAGAGAGAGAGAGAGAGAGATTTTTTGTAACATTTTAAAGATAACGGATTTTTTAACATAAAAATAATTCATAAATTACTCTTCTGTTAATCTGGGGTACACAGGGGTACCTTTCAAGGCACGTTATTGTGCCGGGATGCACCAGTTGAGAAACGTTATATTAGATATATACAGTCATCCATTAATATACGCGCCTAACTCCAGGTAGGTCTTGCAACCTGTCAGCTCAGAAGCACCTCTACATATAGAGTTCCGTTAGTATGTGTCGCATGATTATACCCATCAGCGGCTTTCTACGACCGTCGCCTTACATTTGGTATATGCAGTCATCCATTAATGCAGATATTTTCTTATTTCCTTTATAATTTACTATCGGAACTTTAATAAAAGGGTAGGGTAGAATAGACGGTAGGGTCGAAATTTTGGTACAAGTGAAGAAGAGAGAAATACGGAAGCAAGAGACAGAATAAGAAAATAGTCAGGTAAAATTTCTGGAACACATTATGCGGAAAGAGGGCTTAAAAAAATTTGGCACTCACAGGGCATTAAAGACAAGAAGATTAAGGGTAGATGTTTCATTTAAAGGGATTTATGAAGAATCTGCTTTATTATTATTATTATTATTATTATAGGTGGTGGTGTTTTTTTGTTTGTTTGTTTGTTTGTTTTGTTTATTTTTTTTTTGAGAGAGAGAGAGAGAGAGAGAGAGGGGAGCTGATAACGACTGATTGAATCTTTTGAGGAAGGTAAAAAGGAAAGAATTATCCACTCCTTAACGATTAAGGAACTTAGCAGTCTAAAATATCAAATGACAAACACTTGACTCAGACATAGAAGAAAATTTAGATAAAAAAATAATAAAATGATTCTTCTGTTAACTTGGGACGCACCTGGCTATCTTTCAAGACGTATTTGTGCGACCCGATTGAGAAACACTATGATAAAGGCTGAACTGTTATTACAAAATGACCGAATCAGAGTACTCCTAAAACAGTAATGGTTGTCGTTACTCATATTCAGCCATAGTGAGTACTATTGGCAGTGATCAGAAGGAAGTGGGAGGGGAGGAAAATTACCAATTACCAACAAAGATTTGGTTGGGTGATCGATTTTGTTTAGCGGCATATCAACGTCCATAGGTTATTTAATGCTGAAATCTCAGTGATTTCGATAAAGCATTGTCTCAATCCTTTCTTTTTTTCTTTTTTAATTCAGGGCGCACTTGTAAATTAACTAAAACTCTATGGTGCACTTTAGATTTTAATAGGGAAAAATAAGTCACAAAACTTGAAAATAGTAAAGAAGTTTCCTAAAATAAGTATTTCTTTTTAAGACATTATAATCATCTATTTGAGCGGTAGAGTTTTCATTTAAATGGATTTAGGAAGAATCTGCTATTTTTCTTTTTTGGAGAGATCGATAATGACTGATTTAAATTCGTCGAGGAAGGCAAAAGGGAAAGGATTATCCACTCCTTAAAGATCAAGGAATTTGCCATCAAGTTTAAAATATCAAATAAAGACTGACGTCGTGCCCGTCATGTCTCTAGCTTTTTAAATATAAAGATTTTTTTAGATATAAAAATGATTAATAAATTATTCTCCTGTTAACTTGGGGTGCACCTGGCTAAATGGATTAAATGCAAAGCTTGAGCCCTTTTAGGGAATTTTCGCTCTTCCCTGCAGACCAAGGTGTCTAGACCTTGAGCCCTATTTTTAATTAGATATGTGAAAGTTTTGTTTTAATCTTTCTCTTCAGGACAAAATAGCATCAATACATTTGCATAATTGAGCTGCAGAATCATTCATGAGCGTATAAACTACAAATGTCCGCTTGGGTCTATAGTACAAGCCCACCATAGAGATATGAGCAAGAAGAAAGATTTTAGTGATTTCAATAAAGCAGTGTTTCTCAACCATTTTTAATTCAGGGCGCACTTGTAAAATAACTAAAACTCTAGGGTGTACTTTAGATTTTAATAGGGAAAAATAAGTCACGAAATTTGAAAATAGTAAAGA
Organism: Acanthosepion pharaonis; assembly: GCA_903632075.3. NCBI lineage: Eukaryota > Metazoa > Mollusca > Cephalopoda > Sepiida > Sepiidae > Acanthosepion > Acanthosepion pharaonis. The sequence continues at coordinate 908,106 of CAHIKZ030000611.1, forward strand.
AGTCTCCTGAAATAAGTATTTCTTTTTAAGACATTATAATCATCTATTTGAGCGGTAGAATTTTCATTTAAATGGATTTAGGAAGAATCTGCTATTTTTCTTTTTTGGAGAGACCGATAATGACTGATTTAAATCCGCCAAAGAAGACAAAAGAGAAAAGAATTAGCCACTCCCTAAAGATTAACAAATTTAGCATCCAGTTTAAAATATCAAGTGACAAAAACTTGACTCAGATATGGAAGAAAATTTAGATATAAAAATAGTAAATATCCTCTTCTGTTAACTTGGGGCGCACCCATCTATCTTTCATGGAGCATTAGTGCACCCGAGCGCACCCATCTGCCTTTCAGGGCGCATTAAGGCACCCGAGCGCAACCATCTACCTTTCAGGGAGCATTAGGGCACCCGGGCGCAACCATCTACCTTTCAGGGAGCATTAGGGCACCCGGGCGCAACCATCTACCTTTCAGGGAACATTAGGGCACCCGGGCGCAACCATCTACCTTTCAGGGAGCATTAGGGCACCCGGGCGCAACCATCTGCCTTTCAGGGCGCATTAGTGCACCCGAGCGCAACCATCTGCCTTTCAGGGCGCATTAGTGCACCCGAGCGCAACCATCTACCTTTCAGGGCGCATTAGTGCACCCGAGCGCAACCATCTACCTTTCTGGGCGCATTAGTGCACCCGAGCGCACCGCTTAAGAACCGTTGCTTTTGTTCCTACATCACGCTATTTTAACAGATGGAGAGCTATTTTTTACAGTGATATTCACAAGACCTAAGCGCCCATCGAGGTAGAGGGTTACGGAGATACATTTTAATAGGATACATGGGGAATATAACAGCTGAACGTAGACTTGAACAGGTTAAGAATGTAGTAATCGTGGAAGCATCCTCTTGGAAGTCGGTTTCAGAAAGTGGCGGTTCGTGGGAAGAAGCTGCTCAAGTAGAACTTACATCTCCCCAATGAAATAAGAAACGAATGGGCGTGGCCTGGCAGACCTTAACCGTGAAGATGAAAACTGGTGAAACTAAGGAATGTAGTTCGTCTGAAGACTTTCCATGGAAATAGCGATAAATGTGGATTGAGTTTCCGAGGCAACTGTGACTGAGAAAGAAAAACGAGTCACGCCATAAATTTTTAAAAAAATCAATTCACCCTAAGCAAGGCGATAATGCCGCTAAGACGCTAATGGCTACTGGGAGTGAAAGAGAATGAATAGACTTTAGAAAGAACCGCAAACGCAACCCGGCAACAAGGAAACAAAACAAACATCTATTCCTGTTCAAAAGGCAAGAGAGGAGTGTGAACTGGGCGATAGACGAACCTATTTACTCCTATTGAGGGAGAAAAAAAAGCAAATAAATAGGAGACATGGCACAGTGGATAAAGGCGTTGGTTAGATCCAGTGACAGGACCCAAAGAGTGTGAGTTCAGTACCCGGTTAAGGCAGTGGAGAACTTTCAGAGGGAAAATTAACAGGAGATAACTGATAACTGACATCCATTAAACATGGCACGTTGAACTAGAACAGTCTGAGTGAAATAAAGGGTTCAGTTCGACATTCCAACCACCTGAAGAAGGCCGGAGCGTACAACGGCCGAAACGTTGTGCTAAATATGGCGACAAAGATGAGGACAATAGTCCGAATAATGTAAATAAATAGTAAATAACATTTCAGGGTTTACTTGGAGGTTAGAAGTGTAGAGTTGAAGTAGAGTTTAGAAGGAATCGGAAACCAATTTCTAAAGAGGAAACAAGGAATAAACCTCTACTCCTGTTCAAAAAACCTGAGATTAGTGTGAACTTGGCGATTGTCAAATTTATGTAAACCTATTAAACCAATCACTCCTGGTATTTGTGTGTCTATATATATATATATATATATATATATTTCAGGTTAAGATTATAGTGATCGGGGAAGCATCTTCTTGGGAGTCGGTTCCACAAAGCATGTAGAGGCTTGCAGAGTAAGAGATGCAGCTTGTGCGGATACATCTGGAAGATAACGGTTAACCCCAGATTTGAACAGTTTACGATTGTAGTGATCATGGGAGAAGCATCCTCTTGGGAGTTGGTTCCACAAAGCAGCAGTTCGTCGGAATATCTTACTGGAATGGAAATTACCTTTCACCAATGGAATACGAAGGGAATGATTGTGGCTTCCTACAAAGTTTGTATCATGGTAGGTCTTAGCTGTGAAGATGAAAACTGGTGAAACTAAGGAATGTAGTTCGTCAGAACACTTTCCATAGAAATAACGATAGAGTAGCAAGAGACTTGCTACGTATTGTCTGTAAAAAAAGAGGGGTAATGTAGAAAATAATCCATCAGTTCTAATAGGCACTCAAGGAGATCGGTGAAAGTTCTCGGCTTATTTGGTGGTGGAACGTCCATAGTTTGGTTTTCTAAGCACTGAATGCGACCAGCCAGTTTTTCTCTCACCGAGCCGTTAGAGCTCGGTCAGAAGAGAGATCAGCCGCCAGACAAACTGAGTGTCAAAGTTTTTTCCTCTACTATTCTTGTCTGATCATCGAAGTTAAGCAATGCCGAACTTACTTTGATGATGGGGAACACTGGGAACTGTAAGCGAAAACTGGTTGAGCATAGGGCGAACAATTCATCCTGTTACAATTTAACTGCCATGGGGACCACATCAGTAAAGGCTAGTGTTGTTGAAAGCTGTTGGCCCATAAGGACTAAATGAGAAGGAGGCATTCATCAGCAAATCTTTGTTGGTAGTGGACGAAAATTTACCGATTTATGCCATCAATTTCTCAAAAATTATTCTAACATTAGTGACAAAGAGCTTAACATAAGGCAGATACAAAAACCTATCTTGTGCCATAATGGATGTCTGTGGACAAAATGAAACAATTCAACATTGCTATAGTGGCGTATCATTCAGCAAAAATATGTGAGATAACAGAGATATTCCTAATGTGGCGACTGAGAAAATTTGTTCGATCTTAATAATGGTTTGGTTTATTTTGTTTTATGGCATATCAACCTCAACGGATTATTTAAAGACAAAATTTTTAGGACAGGTTCGCATGAATAGAATATGTATTCATTATTTGCAGAACAAGTTTCATTGACGTATTTTTGTAAAGAGGGATTTGTCGAGAGTCAAATGTATTACTGGTATTTTTATTATAAAAATCTATTTTTATACTTTCATAGTGTTTTCACCCTAATTTGGGGGAGTTAACTATTTTCCTATAGTTGCGACCCTAACAGGTCGCTATCAACCCAGGTCAGTGTGAACCTGGAAACAAAACACAATTAAGAGGTGGTTCCACACTCCTCAAAACCTCCCGATCACAGACCTTGGGGCCGCATGTAGTTTATCGTCAGACTCAGGATTTTTATATGAAAGAAAATCTCTAGAAGAATTCGTCCCACTTTGTTGATTTCTTGTCTCGTTGAAAAAGGGCACAGTCGTGTCCAAAAATGCCTAATTTAAAATCATTCTCTTCGTGCTTTGGTTTAGTTAAAAGGGCTAGTAATATATAATAATTATGATTCATATATTATGATTTATCATATATATATATATATATATAAAATCAATATATTATGAAAACTTACTAATATATAATAAATATCATCAATCTTATTGGCAATATTTTTATCATTTTATTACTCAAATTTCATTAACTGGCCTATTAAATCCAGTGACACGTGCGCATATATATATATATATATATATATATATATATATATATATATATATATATATATGGTGTATCAAAAAACTTTTACAATCTTTGGGGGTGGTTTCCTCAAGCCAAAACGTGTCATAGTGAGTTAACTAAGAAGTGTTCTGTTTAACAATGGCAGGATATTCATATCGTGAACAGGCAGATATGATTTCTTACATACGGTCGCACGAATGGTAATGGACGCGAGGCTGCATGGCTGTCATCAGATTGCCTTTCCAGACCGAAGGCAGCCGAGTCATCAAACTTGTTGCTGTTTATCGTCGCGTTGTTAAGACAGGATTCGTGGCGCCACAAACTATGAATCGAGGGAGACCTAGATTCGCGCATGCGCCTGACCACAAAGAACACATTCTACGGGCTGTCGGAAACGATCCAGGTATCAGCACACGTCAAGTGGGCCGAGCACGTCGTACATCTCCTAGTTCTGCGTGGAGGGTACTTCAAGAGAAGCTTCCGTATCCATATCATTTACAAGGTGTTCAGGGTTTTTTTTCCCTCTGATCGCTCACCACGAGAGAACTTTTGCCGATGGTTTATTACACAAACTGACGATCCATTGTTTGTCTCCTCAGTCTTGCTTACGGACTAGGCAACATTTGGAAGAGATGGGATTACAAATTTATACAACATTTGTGGGCGGATCGGAATCCTCATGGTACAATACAGGCTCGTCACCAGCATCAGTTCACGATTAATGAGTGAACTGGAATTATAGGCGACTGTCTGATAGGTCCATATGTTCTACCAGCACGTTTTATATGGGACATCTACAGGGACTTTATTTCGAACACACTTCTAGAGTTGCTAGAGGATGTACAACTGCTAATACGAAGGTGCATGTAATTCATGCATGATGGGGCTCCAGCACATTTTAGTCACATTGTTAGCGATGGCCTAGCTGATATCTACCATGAAATATGGATAGGTAGATGAGGACCTGTTCCGTGGCCTGCACGTTCCGTCGACCGCAATCCTTTGGATTTTTATTTGTGGAGCCACCTAAAACAATTGGGTTATTTAGTAGACATTAATAATGCAGTGACGCTTCATCAACGTGTCATAGGGGCCTACAAAACCATTCGACACTGCGTGGGAGTGTTTAAAAGGGTCTGCCAGTCAATGCAAGCGAAGGGCATTTTCAACATTTGTTATGAGTTGCTGCGTTGAGATACAGCGATGGTCTTTTGGGAAGGGATTTATATGGATATTTGACCTTGTTTTGGTGTCAGGAACTCGATCCCAAAGTTTGTAAAAGTATTTTTTGATTGTATCTTGAATTGCACATTTAAACGCAAACTTTAAAATTAATGACTCAATACCGACATAAGTTGATATGGATTTTGTCCTTGTTTTGGTGCGATGAACCCGCCTCCAATGTTAGTAAAAATATTTTTGTTATATACCGTACCTATGAACACTAATGGGTATGTCCTAGTCCTCAGAAATACGTTGGACACTATTGTAAGTGGGGGTAATATGCTGTCTAAATAGTCCTCAACTAGCAGTGGTTTACCTACTTCACGCCGCTGGCGAGTATTGTATTTTATTGATGCTATAAAGATTACCATTTCATTTCCAACCTCCATTTTGGTTATTTCTCATTCAGTAACTCTTCCTAGGTTACAATAATTTTTGATATACCATATATATATCTGTCCTGCTATTTTACCCCATAGCTGGAGAGAGTGGAAGAGGATTCATACCTTTCCCAAGGGTATTAGCACGTAAGTGAATGTAATGGATTCGACTGGAATTCGAACTCGGCTTTGCGATTACTCCATTGTGCCGCCTATAATACTGGGTTCTATAGCCTTGGATGGCAACTGGTCTAGGAGAAGGACAACTCTGAATTCAAAGCCTGCGGAGGGTCGTTTGGGAACCTAGTGGCATTCGGTGCACCAGGTCTCTGTATTCGTCTCTTCAAAAAGTGTGGATGGTCCTGCACGAAACCTTCACCACTATCATCAAATCTCATGTGCTGGTGTCGGGCTGTCGGTTTCCTGGAAACTGTTCTGTTTGACCCTCTTACGTCGAATCTCGATGGGAGAGTCGATTATATATATAACATGTAAATCTCAAATATTTTTCTTTGATTTGAGCGGCTAGGTCGTGTTAAATAGCGATCATGTTGAGAACCATCTGTCACCTGTTTTTACACTTGTCATTGCTTTGTGTGTGTGTGTGCACTGCAGTAGTTAAAGCGTGGGCGGACGTTGCTTAGAAAATGAATGGAAGTCCAGCTTGTAGTGGTCTCCCTCATTCTACCGGGTTGACACCGACCAGTAAAAGCAGGACAACAATTTATCAACTACGTGCGGGGGAGGATTGAGGTAGAGGAGGAAGTGGGGGTAGCCAGAGATACTCTACTGTGTGGTGAAATATGGAAGACATCTGTTCGCACATGCGTATACGTAAGTATGGAATTATGGAGGCAAAGAAATAGAAACCTGTTCGAATGGGGTCCCGTTCATAACAGCGAATTTTATCTGCTCGAAAACTGGCTTCATCAAAAACGTTAAGTCGAATGGTCCACTTCACCGGAAAAAAAAAGTAAAGGAAGGTGACTTTTACATCAGAATAATGTAAAGAAAATGCCTCCACACAACATGGGTAAAATATCTAGAAATTTAAATAAATTATTAGATTTAAACAAAATGAATCTTTACAGAAATACTCAGTGAATTATTCGTTCGTCGTAATAGTTTTGTCCATAATACAGTTTTATTCAAAAGAGTAATTTATTAATGCAAGAATATATTGAAAGTGCTGTGACTTCGGTATCATCTACCTTGAAGATACGTTTCGAGGCATAAAAATGAAACCGGCGTTTGTTGTGTATCATCCTCCCACTCCATACATCGGAGAGGTGGAAACGCTTCCTGACCGAGAAACATACGAAATCTATTTCCTCATTCTCTACGAATACACTTACGATCCTCACTCTACATCTCTTCTGAGCAGCAAACACTTTCTGGCCGAGAAACCTATATAATATAACCAACGTCCGCCCACGCTTTAAATACTGCAGTGCGCGCGCGCGCACACACACACACACAAAGCAATGTCAAGTGTAAAAACAGATGACATGGTTCTCAACATGATCGCTAGTTAACACGACCTAGCCGCTCAAATCAAAGAAAAATATTTGAGATTTACATGATATATTATATGTATTATATATATAGTATATATGTATTATATATATAGTATATATGTATTATATATATATAGTATATATGTATTATATATATATAGTATATATGTATTATATATTATATATATAATTTATATGTATTATATATATAATAATAATAATAATAATAATAATAATAATAAGCGAGTAGTCATTGAATGAGAGAATGGATGAAGAAGAAAAGAGAATGTGAACAAGGAAAGATAGAAGGCAAGAAAGAGATAACAAAAAGTGTGTATCTCGGAGTAACTATTTACATCGAAGTTTGTAAACAATTTTCAGTGTTTCTTATTGTTACAGTTCTGTTTCCGTTTTATTTACACAGGCATTGAGCACTTCAAGTTTTAGTCACGTGTCTTCTTTTTTCTTCTCTTTTTTTCATGTTTTTTTTTTCTTTTGGCATATTTGGTGTTGCTAGAGTAGATGCCATATTTTATTTATTAAACAGTATATTAATTCATTTCCATCTACTGATATCTATATTAGAGAAATTGGAAAAATATGCGTTCTCCAACAGGATTTGATGCTGAATTCCCCTAGGGAAGAACGTCATTAAATCTAGCGTGCTTTGTCCACGAAGAACCTACCGACTTAAATGTTTTAATGGGTAACCATTAAAATATGCCGGATTAATAAATGAAAAATCTATTCCTTAAAATTATCTAGAATATAAATGTATAAAAATTACCGTGGCCACTAAGTGAGGGATCAGTTTTTATATTGATTGTAATGTAGGAGTGATCCCCTACTTTATATTCAGACTACATATTTGTTTATCAAATTTTGATAAGGTAAGAATCCATCTCTTCTCCTCAGCTATGGGTTAATTAGTTAGATTTGTATCACTAAATTATTATCGCAAAAAAAATTCTAATGATCTAAAAATATTTTCTGGCTTTTAAATAGCCTGCAAAGGGTTCATAATCCATAAAAAACGAATCAGTCAATGTTTGTTTTTGGTAACCAGAAAATGATAGTAATAATCAGGGAGGAATCCTTGAAGTTTATTGATAATTTGCATTTGTCAATAATTATGAAGTGGAATTTCAGTTATCCATTCAATAATTATGTGAATTTCATGTTATTCGGCCAAAATTTCAAGGTCCTCTGAAAAATTAATTTTACAAGTTTGTCCTGAGAGGAAATCTTTTAAAAGGTAATGGAGTTTATTATTGATCCTATGTCAGTGAAAAGAAAACATTTGACCAGCTTCATGATAGTCTTGGCTACTTTAGATAACAGTGTTGATATAATTTTAATGTATAAATAAAAAGAAATTGAAATAAGAGATTTGTGTGTAGGGTACTGTAACTTGTCTGTTCAGATGCCTGCTAGGTATCCTTGTGTTCAGGAATATAAAAGGAAGAGACATAAACTGTATGTAGTGACAACATGGCATTGTTTTCCACTGGGGAGACACACCTCGGGAAGCTGACTACTTAATTTCAACCCAGCCACATGGCATATGCACCTCCATATGTTATGCTGATCTTACGTTTTTCCTTTTTTTGAGTTATCTATATACACATAAATATACTCACAAATACTCTCGAGAAAGGTATGAATCTATCTCTTCTATCCCCCAGCTATGGGTTAATTAGTAAGACTTGTATTGCTAAACCATTATTATCAGCAAAAAAAAAAAAAATTTTAAATTCTGGTTTCAAATAACCTGCAAAAAATGACATTAATAATCAGGGAGGAATTCTTTAAGTTTATTGATAATTAGAATTTGTCTATAATTATCCACTCACTAATTACCCTGTATCATTAAATCGTTATTATTGCCCCCCCCGACAAAAAAAAAAAAAATTCTTACAATCTAAAAATATTTCCTGGCGTTAACCTACAAAGTATTGATATGCTATAATAAATGAATCAATAAGTCAATGAATGAAAAAATCCATTCCTAAAAAAAATGTCGTTTTACGTTCGGATACAAACCCCGGCAGATCAGATATATATATATATATATATATATATATATATATATATATATGGTATAAAATGACAATTGCAAAAAAATCTTAGATGTTACCGACGCGTTACATCTTCCCACTTGTTCAAGGCAAAAATTAAATCGAAATATCTTTGTTTTTATAGTTACATTAAAAAAATCCAAATTTAAAAAGATAGACGCTTCTGTCTAAGCCTTTTTCTGGTTAATGTAATCTTCCTTTATACTATGAGATCCCCCATGTCGAGTATACAGTTAAATTTCCAGATCATTTTATACCAATTTGTCTTGTAATCAGAATTGTGCACAATACACAATAAAACCCCAAATGACCTCATACATGTTTAATTTTATAAAATCTTTTTCCTTTAAGACTAATAGCTTTCACCCTCCTCCTCCTGACCTCTGTCTCGTGCCTTTCGTCTGACTAAAACATTGAAACGGATAAATTCTGTATTAGTTTGTCGACGTTTTTTTTTGTTTTTATTAAGCTGTCACAATTAAATTTCTAATTCCGACACGAACTCAGTCTATATATCGGGGTTAAATAAGACTGACGAATGTTTCGTCAGTTGACATAAGCCTATTCCCTACATGAAGCAATTTTGGATTTTATTGTGTACTAATTATTTGCCCAGTAATAATACACTGAGCTCTTTTGTGAATCAGTTTTATATTTTTATATTACTAGGATCCACTTGGATTACATACCAACAGATTTATCAAACACACATACATACATATATCATAAGAATATATTCTCGGAATTCTTTCACTTATCATTTAATCCAAATTACTGGGATGGGTTTACTTGTCCATCTATAATGTTTCTTGTTCCATTTTTTGTAAAAGTTTATTTTGGAGTGGTGGCTAAGAGATAAGTTATCGCATTTAGGTTTAATGAATGCAGCTTTCAATGTTTACTAAGATAAGTATAATATAAGGCAAATTAAGTATTTACTGTTTTCTTTCAATTTCGAAAATAAAATCGTGAGAACCAGCCGCCATTTTCTTCTTCCTCTTCGCCTTTTCTGTGTTTTCAAAGATACAAACGACACGTCCAATACTTTTCTATGATTAGAACATGGCGAAAGCAATACAACGTCCAGTTAAACGTACATGTTTATTTTATTTATTTATTTATTTTTTGCCCAGTAGAGAAAATAAATAAATCAGTTATTTTTTTTTCCGTTTGTTTATGGTTTCCAGTTTTTATTCAAAGGAGTTAACAAGTTCTTTAGACTTGTTTCGGTGGGGAAAATAAAAAAAAATGACATGCATCGCACAAAGAGAATTTCACTTTAATGTAGTGTAATAGTTAACAAGCTTGTCTTTCTACGTCAATTACGACTGATGAGTGAGTTCGAATCTCACTGTGTGCTCCACACTTTCAGCCTTGTGCCACATCTAAAATGGATAATTTACTTGAAAACTACGATATAAAACTAGTATCAAATTAGCAGATATCATTTCGTATAGGTTTGACATTCATACAATAGCAATATATATATATATATATATATATATATATATATATATATATATATATATATATATATATATATATGTATGTATGTGTGTGTGTGTGTGTGTGTGTGTGTGAAAATATAGTTTTAAGGTGTGCTATATTTATGGGGAAGTGCTCAATATCAGAGAGAGGCGTATGTAAATATAAAAAGTGAACATTGAAGTCAACACTCAGGGCGACAGGCTGTTTCATGCTAGACGCAATCGTTAGGCCTGACGATTGCGTCTAGCATGAAAAACAGCCTGTCGCCCTGAGTGTTGACTTCAATGTTCGCCATTATATATATATATTAGTTTTATGGTATGGTTTATTTATGGATAAATGTGCTCACTGTCACGGACAGAGCGTATGTAAAAGTAAAATGGCAAATTGGACACTGAAATCGAGACCAGGCGGCGAGAGTCTCTGTTTCATTCGTGATCGCATTATTCAGGCCATGTGCCTGAACATTTTGTTCAAGCATGAAACAGACTGTCGCCGCTTGGTCTTGATCTCAGTATCCAATTTTAAAATTATATATACAGTAGCGGCCATAATATAAGGAACGGAAACAACAAAGACATAAATATGTGTATTACTTAAAAAGTAATGCATGATTAGCAATGAAATTTTTACCGAATAAAGATTAGGGTGTAATGCATAAATATTATACAGTTACAAAAATTTACATAATAGTTTTTTTTTTTAAAATAAAGATTAAATGGAACAAAGGAAATAAGCTACTGGACAAAAGTTAAGGAACGATCTTGTTAATACTTGATTGTGAACAAAATATCAACAACATTTAATATTTGGTAAACATTCCCTTATTTTCAATGACTTCTCTGCATCGTCGATCACATGATCTAATTAATTTCTTGCAAAAATCAGCAGTAATTCCCTCCCATTCGTCTTTCAATAACTCCCATAGGTGATCCTGGTTTTTCGGGTTTCTTTTCTGAGCCCTTTCTCCAATTATCTTCCAAACATTTTCAATTGGATTCAGGTCGGGGCTCTGGGCTGGCCACTTCATTAGGGCGATTCCTTCTTCAAATAAAGCCATAACCTTCTGAGCCTTGTGGCAAGGTGCATTGTCCTGCATGAAAATAGGAGACTCAAAAAGATTATGGTGTAATCTTGGTACCACATGCTACTGAAGAAGCCTTTTGTAAATCTCAGCATTGATATTGCCATGTACGCGGATGATAGGGCCAACTCCTGCAGATGAAATCATTCCCCACACCATCACACTGCCGCCACCAAACTTAACGGTTTTCTTGACACATTGAGAAGACAGTCTTTCATCTGTTCTACGGCGTACGTAAGTTTTGCCCTGAGAACCAAATATAGTAAACTTGGACTCGTCACTGAAATGAACTGCATCCCATTGTGCATCAGTCCAAACAACATGTTCTTTCGCATACTCCAGGAGTGCCCTTTGGTTTCGCTTTGAAATGAGAGGCTTCCAAGCTGGAATACGGACATGCAATCCTGCATTTTTTAAAATGCGAGCAATCGTTTTCCTTGAGATCTTATCTGTCTCTTCATTAAATTTACGGACAATTGATGTAGCAGTTTCAAAACGGTTTTTTGTAGATATTCTAACAATTCTTCGATCTTCTCTTTGTGATGTTTTTGGAGGTCTGCCAGTTTTTGGTTTTGCATCTAACGTTTTATCGGTTTTATAGCTGCTAATTACACGATGAACAATATCAGAAATTTCTGAAATTGACTTTGATAGTTAGCGATAATGAGTTTTTTTCTTCAAAAGAGAGCGTTTTGCGTGTAGAATTTGCCATATTGCTTAAAAAATAAAGTCCTAATGATAAATGAACTTTTACTTATTGTTGAAAAGCTCCATCGAGTTTTTTAACAATGTAAATTAAAAGTTTATGCAAATTATTAACATCGTTCCTTAACTTTTGTCCAGTAGCTTATTTCCTTTGTTCCATTTAATCTTTATTTAAAAAAACAAAACAAAAAACTATTATGTAAATTTTTGTAACTTTGTATAATATTTATGCATTACACCGTAATCTTTATTCGGTAAAAATTTCATTGCTAATCATGCATTACTTTTTAAATAATACACATTTATGTCTTTGTTGTTTCCATTCTTTTTATTATGGCCGCTACTGTATATATAATTTTAAAATTGGATACTATACTATGTATATAGCGTGACTCCCTTTCTCAGCCGTTACACTGGGCAGTTGTGAAACAGACACCAACTCAGTCCGCCGAATGACTTCGGTTCTGTCGTGCTGCTGGCATCCCGTTTTGTATGCTATTCAGAGACGGCCAAAATTTGCATGTGTGCAAATATGGTCTCGTTTTGGACGAGATAGGCGCGCGTGTCTTCAATAGCGGCCATATTTCTTTTTGTCATCTCTTTGCAAGACACGTTCGTACTCGTTTCGAATTCTGAGTAAAACCCTGTCTTTCGTCACAGGGTTTTGTGTGTGACGAGCTACTTGCGTAAAATCAGGCGTTAAATTCAGACAAGTGCTTTTCTGAATTGGTACAATCGACGGAAAGCGTCAAGAATTGGCCAATCACAAAGGTGAACGGTAGATCTCTTTGCAAACCCAGTAGAAATTAGTAGAACTTGGCCGGGGGTGTCATACTACATTTTCCCGTACTCACCTAGCAGGGTTAGGGTTACTCGATCACTGTAATAATTGCCACAAAAAGTATATAGGAGAAACATCAAGGAAACTAAATAAAAGATTATATGAAACACGAAAGCGACATTTTACAAAGCAATGCATCAAATACGCTAATTGCTCACTGTCACGAGGCTGACCACAATTTTAACCTAAAAAAATGCTACTTTGATCAAAGGAGAAAACAATTCACTAAAACGAAAATGTTTAGAAAATGCTTTGATCGCAAGCTCATCCACGCTATATTTGCGCTCTGGTTCTTACATTTCACCATTCCTAGTAGATTTCTGTTAACACAATGTGGGAGATTATATATATATTATATATATATATATATATATATATATAAACTTTAATTCACTCCTTCACGATTCTTAACTATAATGAATTAATGATGAACATGTAATTTTTGTTTATGATCAATTTCATCACGATTCTTCTGTTGGAGAGTAATTATACATTCTTATTGCTGAAAGAATCCAATAGTGTTATAAATTCCAGTAAAATATCTTTAATCATTTCTAAGATACAATGGTTCAAAGCTTAATCCAATAATTGGGCAGTTTCGTTTTTACACGATTTGGACAATTTTGCTGTTACACCCTGTATACGTCCAGCAACTGCAACGTGTCCATAAACGTTTGCCGAAATCGAAATGTCGTTCCCCTCCGTCATAGCTGAAATCTGACTAGAGTACGAATAATACATGATAAAAATTTGGCACTCCTTTGATCCGTTCTACTAAATCCGCCATATCCGCCTGACCTTTAAACTAGCTTCCTTGACCTTGCTTCAAAACACTTTGATGGGGAAGCAACAAATCAGATTCAAGAGTTAGTCAGAGTTTTCCACGTCAAAACTTGCTGAAATTTTGATCAAAACTAATCAAATATGGCAACAAGTCTATGGGGTGGGTAGCCATGATCAAATGCAAAATATCAGTACTGCCAACAAACAGAATTGACAATTTGCAATAAGCAATAGCAAAAAAAAAAAAAAAAAAAAAAAAACAGGGCAAGAAATAATATAAAGCAAGCAAACTGTTAGGTACCTATTCTATTGCAATGGACTCCCCCATAGATAATAAGTAGGAGTAGCAGTGGCAAGTCTGGCACAATGGTGTTGAGCGCGTCAGTCGAGATTCGGACATTTGAAGTACCAACCATCACAACTAGATTTGCTGCGCCATTGACTCTTATTTTCCAAGTTCCTAACGTTTTGTACGTCGGACCTAATTTAGGACGACTTATTGGAAATACTAGCCTCCACTGTGAAAATACTTCCCAACACAAACAATATATGCAAGGCAAATCAAAAATTAGTAAGACAAGGGAAATAAGGGAAAATGTTGACAAACTAAGTATTGGGGTTAAGAGCAAATTCAGATAAGCAAACGTAGCGTTACGACTTCAAGATAATACAGACCAGGACTTGTCAGATGACAAAGACAAGTGGCCAATTTTATTGGCTAGAAAGAAATCCCAGTATGCATTTGTGTGCTTCTGTCTATAAAAGGAGGAATGTTTTGAAGCCCCCCCCCCCACCTCCAGTAAGATTGAAGTCAACAAAGTCATTGCAAATAATGTTGGCTATATAACGCTTGTAGTTCCAAGAGAAATGATAGGAAACACACCGGAAAAAGTGTCGGATATAACATCTTTTCTTGACAGTTTAAGGACAAAAAGATGTCTAAAATGGCGCGCACACACACACACACACACACACACACACACAAATAGAGCAAACAGGCGAAAACATGTTCTGTGCTCTTTACACCACTGTCCGCATGTCATCAAACATGTTGCGACTGGACATTCTATTCATCCAGCCTAGGAAGAGTTACATAAATATGACAAATATTTCACTGTGGAAACGAACAATAGAGGACAAAACATCGTCCTCAATAGAAAAAAAAAGAAACATTCTTGGATTCAACAACTGAAAAGACATTCACAGATTAGACGGAAAGGAAGGAAAAATGTTAGTCAGAGAACGTCCTATTAAAACCATATTATGTTCAGGCCAGTGAATATTGAGGTGATTTTTAGGCTATAAAAATATAATTAGAATAATTTATCTCAGAAATTCGGAAAGAAAAGACGCCATGAGATATTACAGTCAGTATGTGGCGATAAAGTCACAGCAGATGAGGAAAATAATTCAAGACTATGTAGTTCTGATAGTAACAATAATTTATCTCGAAAATTCGTAAAGATATTAGAATGGCGATAAAGACACAGAAAATGAGCAATTTTATGGTAACAAGTGTCTCAAATTCGGAAAGACCGGACAGCTGAGATGTGTCGATAAAGACACGGAAGATGGGGAAATGCTTCAAGACTATTTAGATATAATAGTAACAATTTTCTCTCAGAAATTCGGAAAGATATTGCAGTGGCGATAAAACACAGAAGTTTTGGAAAATGCTTCAAGATTATGTAATTTCATGGTAACAACAATATGTCTCGGAAATTCGGAAAGACATTACAGCCGAGATGTGCCGATAAGGGCACGGAAGATGGGGAAAATGCTTCAAGACTAGATATAATAGTAAGAAAAATTTGTCTCGGAAATTCGGAAAGATATTACAGCCTAGAAGTGGCGATAAAGACACAAAAGATTAGGAAAATGCTTCAAGCTTATGTAGATATAATACTAATAGTAACAACAATGCGTCTCAGAAATTCGGAAAGAAAAGAGACTAGGAGATGACGAAATGACTTCTGTAAGTAATACAGAAATATGCCTAATAACTGCGGAGACGGAGAAGAAAAATTGATGTTAAAGAACAGACTGCCAAAGATAAACCAAAACGGAATGTGAAGAAGCAAAGTTACAAAAAAAAAAAAAAAAAAAAGAAAAAAAGAGATGTTTAAAAAGACCTCCTCCCTCACAAAGAATACCACCAAACCGGAGCGTTCTATAAATACTCTTTCTGTAATCGTCCTTTGACCACCTGTTGCAAAGTTATTTTTCAGGGCGAAATGGGTTGGTAGGTGGGGAAAGGGATTGGCAAAATTTCAGCTGTGGCCACTTGCTCCCCTCGACCACTACCACCTGGATTAATGCCATCGATGTTCACCCACACATTGTCATAAATCTTCGTTGCTCATGATTCATACCCCGGGCAGGATATATATATATATATATATATATATATATATATATATATATATAGCATATGCAAATAGATGTGTGCAAACGACAAACATGGGAACTTGAACGCCATTTCTTCTTGGCTAATTTGACTATTACCGATCAACATTTAACATGTACTGCTTATGAAAACAGACTGTGTGTGTGTCTCTCATTATATATATATATATATATATATATTACATACATATATATATATACATATACACACTACAGTTCAAAAGTTTGAGGCTGGCCCAAGTAATATATTAAATTTGTCCAAAAATAGTTGTTTTATAATTTAAATAAAAGAAAATTACTGTACATGGTTAAAAAAATGCGGACCTGATTTTTTATTAGAAAATTTATTATGACAAACAGAAAAATCATTTTATGGTTCAATTTGCTCTCGTCAAAATATCCACCTTTAACCTTCATTACTGCAGCACAAATATTGAGCATTCGCTACAAGTTTCTCAAAGTATAATTTTGATAATTGATTCCATTTTTTTTTTCAATGGCTGGGCTTTTCTTCAGTCTTTGGATGGAAAGGTTCGACTCTTCTGTCAAGTTCTTCCCACGTTAATTCTGGGGGTAGCTTCAAACTTTTGAACTGTAGTGTGTGTAAAAATTGAATATATAAATTTTACATATAAGGATAATGTGAATAAAGACAAAAAGAAAAAAATGATCTTAGCCGACACGCTTCGCTCTTTGGCAGACATCATCAAGACAAATGTGAGAATTTTATTTTGCAACAAGTATTTATAAAAAATGTAAAAATGTTATTAGTTTTTTCAAAAATTGAAATTTAAGAAACGCTCATAAATATTCATCGGGTTAACTGAAGAGTTGAGATAAATTATGATGATGCTAATTGACGTAATTTAATTTCTAGTAAACCAAAGTGAGTCAAGGATGTTAATTTTTTATGTAATTAATATTTAAATTATTTTAGCAAGGAATCGGTTTATATATATTTTAAACAGGAGGGTATAAATTTAACCACTTTCTTTTAATTAATTTATTATCATTTTTATAGTCATGTATGTTGGCTTGGGAAAGGAGTAATTCTTTCAGGAATAGAGATATTGGAAAAATCCGGGGCGTTGATTTATATTTTGATAAGATTCAATAGCAGCACTCTCGAGAATTTTCAGTCTTAGTAAGTACTTTATCTTTTAATAAAGGTGGCAAAATTTATGTTTGAATTTATTTCTGTGTATAACTAATGCATTTTATAAATTGTTGTGTATAAGGTTCTTTTTATGTTCATGGATACATTTTTTTTTAATTTCTGCAAGTTTCCCCAATGTATTGTGAGGAGCAGTTGTGACAGTTTATTTTATATACACCTGCTTTAGAATTATTACTGTTCTGGGCATTTTGGGTTCTGATCATATCCATGATCGTTTTGGATATGGTTGTAATTATTTTGATATTGTTAAAATTGGATAAACTGTTTTGGAAAATAGAAGTTAGGGAGTTAGTTATGTGTGTTTTTATCTAGTTTTCGCTGTTATTGTTGTTAATAATGTTATCTTTTTTGCTGTTGTATATTTTGTATGTTTTGGCATTGTTGATGAAATTTTTAAAAAATTAAAATACCAGAGGAATTGAAAAATTTTGAAAAACTAACAGCATTTTTGCTTTTTGCTTATAAATACTTGTTGCAAAATGTTATATTGGAATAAAGTGTCGCTGCCGACAGAACTCAGTTTGAACATAGATCGCCAGTGAATAAACACAAGCGAACCCATTACTGAATTAAATGGATCACGTGACCAGAGAGGAAACGCGTAGATAGAAAGTATCGTGACGACTAACGATCGCCATTTCTAGTCTATCCTCTATACTATAAGGATCGCTATTCTCTACTCACTATACGATTCCTCTATTCGGATCACGATACGGATTACTGTTCGAGCGAGTATTATCAAGCAAGTACTATTAGTGCAAGTGTTATTCGAAGGCGTCTGACACCAGTATTGTTCAACGGCGTTACTATAGTTGTATCTGCGATTACAAAGTCTCTACTACAACGAAAATTTACGAAAGTGACAACGAGTATTCGTTGGCATTACAAACGTGGCAACCAGTGCTTGATGACATCACAAAACAAAATCCTCACATTTACCTTATCCAAAAATTGTAATTTCTTTTAACGCTCAATTGTCAACCGTTTTGTATTTAAAAGCATAATGAAAAAATTACGGTAATGGATAACAACGCACAACTTTGTATAAATACTTGTAATAATGAATAGATATAGAAGGCCGGAGTGTACAACGGCCGAAACGTTGTAATAAATATGGCGACAAAGATGGGGACAGTAAACCGAATAATGTAAATAGTATAAGAAACTGAGGCACTTTAAAGTACCTGAACACGGCGGCTAACACTTCTAGCAGAATGTATGATTTGACAACTGGACTCGTATCAACCCCAAAAGGCATAAAACGAATCAAGATTGACATAAGCACGTCTGTAGCTGGTTTTTAAACGTGTTTATTCGTCCGTGTCTGAAAAAAAAAAAAAAAAAAAACTTTCGGAAAAATGTATATACACATCTACACCGGGGAAGTGGCTAAAACCAAAATTCATTCATTACAAGGCTTGTTAGCCACTCAAAACAGAGTTAAATGAAAAAAAAAGAGGTGTGTGATATGAATGAAGTGAAGATTATGATGATAAAGACAGATATCGATTAAACCGTGACATCTTTTTAATCATTTCACTCAAAGCAAGGCAATAAAACCACTAAGACGCAAGGGTTACTGAGTGTGAGATAATATGAAAAAAAATCAAAAAATGTATTGCTGGTAATGTATTGCTCGTAAAAAAATTTTTCTCAAAAATTCATTGTTGGTAATAATTTTTTTACAAAAATGTATTGCTGATATCAAAACCTATTTTTACACTTTTATAGTATTTTGACCCCTTTTGGGTGTGGTTAACTATTTGCCCGTAGCTGGGACCCTAACACGTGCAACCACCCCAATCAGGGTGGACCTGGGAACATCTGCAATTAAAAGGTGGTTCCACGCCCCTTAAAACCTCCTGATCAGAGGCCTTGCTGTTGGACGTAGTTTATCGTCATACCCAGGACGCGGACGTAGTTTATCGTCATATCCAGGAAGCGCAAGAATCTGGTAGAAAATTCCATAAACAAGACATGCAAAAGAAGCAACGGTTAGCATAGAACTTGCGGTTACATCTAGTAATTTCAAATGTAAAACGATGAAACCTATCCGCCCAATTAGATTCAATTCATAAAGTCTGGGTAGTAAATAGAAAAGCTCATCAGATCAATTACCATGAAAATATTTATAGAAAAAGTAAAGGTGAGAATGTGCCTGAAACCGAGATGCCAGGTCAAGACCGATAACATGGCAGATTCTTTGTATTTTATCAAGAAAATCTAAATACATAGCAGAAGCACCAGACGAGATGTAGCAGCAACACTCAAAGCATGGACGAATGGCCAATTTAGAAATGTACAAGATAGATTCTGTCGCGGAAATAATCGAACCCGACACAGGGAACCAACTTTCCTAGCAGCAGTCCTAGCCATTGATTCAATATAATCTTCGTGTCAGCGGAAAACGTTTACCCGAGAAGTCACTCTTCTGGAGTTTAAGATTTCTGTATTAAATCTTAAGACGTTAACATGGTAATGTTCAAAGAAGTATCCATTCGAGAGTCTTTGACACAAAAGTGGCACTTCCTAGTAAAATGTTGCCCGAGTAGAACATTCTTCTTACATTACTCAAGAAAAAATGAGAGTCGTTCGACTAGGTGACGCTTTTGAGGATCAATATTAGTTGTCACGTCTACTTAAACTGGTGTGCAGATATGCCACCCCATACCCAGCAATGGTTGGTGTACTTTGTATTAGAAAATCCCTTTTTGAACCTTGGCTAAAGCTATCGGCAGTTTGTGCCTCTGTAGCCACTATGCTGGGTCGAACTTGGCGAGTAAGCGATCATTCACTTTTTTCGTCAATAAGACTTGACTGACCACTACTTCGTTAGCGATCAGGGATTTTTTTTTCTTCGTCTCGGACTGTTGCCGAGTTATATTAGCTATAACTAAACGGGATATCCCACAAACCGTGTCGTTTTGAACAAAAATATAGTTTTATTTATGTTATAATTTTGAGTTGTTTCTTTTTTCTCTCTATGATTACGGCATTCAGCATTTCAAAGTTAAATCTTCGAAGTCGGCTTGCCTGTTGATACAGTTATGACTGATCTTTGTGGGAATTTCGAGACTGTAGTCGTCATTCTTGCCACTGATCTTGCTTTCGTTCAGCGTGAACAATAGCACGCAGAAGTGGTCGGCTAATTTAAATATTCTAAGTTCAGAATAATTGCCTGCTTATAATTTGATGTTTAACATCGCGTCTTCTCCAAGTGAAATACTGGCCCTTCTGAGTGATTTACATAAGTAATTATAGAGGGCTTCCTGACAACTCCCCAACATTGACCGCGCATTTGTTTCGAGTAAGTCATATAAAACAAAATCATAAGCGTTTTGAAAGAGAATTGTCTGGAAAGGAAAATTTATTACAGAAGATCCATTTCAAGAACAACATTAAAATTTTCTATACCTTTCAGAAAGGGTCAATATTTTACGAGAAAAAAAAACACAATGTCAGCCGCCTGCTTGGAACAATTACGTTAAATCGTAAATTTAATGCGGCTTTCGCTTCTCAAAATCAACTGCCTCGGTGTTAATAGTTATTGCCGAAAGAGTCCGTCACACTTTAGATAAGAATGATGAAACTCGGACTGTTGCTATAGACATCTCGAAGGCAGAGTTTGGGATGTTCTTCTGCATGACAAAATGATAAGTTATGGTGTTTTTACGCCAACTTTTCGATCCGATATAATCTTATCAAACCGTGAAATGAAGATTATCTTGAATGGCCACTCTTCTGGATCTTTCTCAATAAATGCTGGTTTCCTTCAGCGCTCTATCCTTGGACCTACTTCGTTCCTAATTTTTATCAACAACTTTCCTGATGTCATCAGTTCTCCACTTGATATCTGTGCCGATGACAAAACTATTTACTTTTGTCCTAAGGATCGATAAAGTTAAATTGGCAATCGGTATCGAAAATTGCCTCCAATCTGTTAACCTCAAGAAATGCTTTGTTAATTTTAATTGATCCAAAACAAAACTGCTCCATTTTAATCGTCTTATGCTAACCTCTAAGAGAGGAACTCATTGCGTGTTCGCAGTCTAACGTTTTCCACTGGTATGAATTGGAACGATTATCTGGAATCAATTGCTAGGTCTGGTGCTACAACAATTTTCAGCGCCAGAATGCATTTTGCACGGTTATAAATCTACCATTCGTCCGTGCATTGGATATTGTTACCGCATTTCGTCTGGTAATTCTAGTATGTATCTAGAAATTCCTGATGAAATCCAAAGAAGAATATGCAACATTAGCAGTCCCGACCAGGCATCTTGGCTTCAACTGATTTCCAACGTAGCTTCCTTGGGCCTATTCTACAGACATTTCCATGACAATTTGTCTGAGGAGTTTTTCCCTTTGGTACTACGACTTCGTGAATTTGAGCGTACTACTAGATTGACAGTTAGGTCCCATCATCTCGCACTGATCGCCTCTGGAACTTGTTCCATTGTTTTTTTTTTTTTTTTTTTTTTTTTTTTGGAGGGGCGGATTTCTTGTCAATTACGATCTCCAAAAGTTTAAAAATGCAACGTCAATCATCTTCTATCTCCTTAAATTCTGTTCTTTTTATTGTAGTTTTCTCGGTTTCATTCAATCTTAGTAACCCCTTACGTTTTAGTGACTTTATCGCCTTTCTTGGGGTGAACTGATTCAAAAAAACTTAAATGGAAAACTTTACGGCTTCTCTTTGGCTTAAATTTGCAGGTGATGTAATGGGTAACGAATCGAAATTGGAAATCAGAAAAAAATATGAATCCAATTCTTCTCCCTCCAGCTATGGATTAATCAGTAGAACTTTCACCAGCAAATCATTATCTCCAGAAAATTCTTACAACCTAAAATATATTTTCTAGCTTTAAATAACCCGTAAAATGCTGATAAGCCTTTTAAAAAAAAAAATCAATTATTCAAAGTTACCAGTTTAACTATACCTAAAAAATGTCCTTCTCCTAGAGTGGCTGCTATTTGATTTATAGCTAGTGAAAAGAGAGATGGCTTCATGCCTTTCTCTAAAGCTCATCCGCGAAAGTGAACGCAACAGACTAATCCGGAATTTGAAATCGGCCCGCTGATACCAGTTTCTCTGCCGGTACCCGTTAAACTAACAGCACACCGGCATAGACCCCACACTCCCACAAAAGATTTCAAGTAACCAGATTTCAGCTGAATTTTTATTACAGCAATAAACACAAGTATTACACCGAACTATATTTTGTAAGGATTTATAAGTTAGTAAATGTTGTCGTGGACCTAACGTTTATGGCCCCATGGTTACCATTGCTTATACTATAAATCTATAAACTACAATAGAATTTTTTATTTTCCTGTAACTAGAAAAAAAAATAATGGAAAAAGATTATAAGTTTGGTTTCTGGCTACGAGATTTTCATCTCGATTTCTACCACTTTTTAATCATTTCACCCCAAGCAAGGCGATAATGCCACTAAGACGTAAGGGATGACAGAGAGTGGAAGGGAATAGGGCTTTAGTTAGGAGAAGTGATGAAAAGGACAATAATGGGTCAGAATGCAGGAAGACAGATACAATACAAAAATACAATAAAAACAAGAAAAAAGTTTAGTTAAAACAAAAAAGACTTCCACCCTGTCAGCTGGAGCTTCAGAATACGCCGATTGTACCCCTACAGAGGGGTAAGACTCCCCTCCCAAAATTAGGCGTCCTGGGTAAGACGATAAACTACATCCGACAGCAAGGCCTCGGATCAGGAGGTTTTGAGGAGCGTGGAACCACCTCTTAATTGCTGTTGTTCTCATGTCAATCCTGATCCGGGGTGGTAGCACCTGTTAGGGTCCCAGTTATGAAGAAATAGTTAACCCCCAAACTGAGGTTAGAACAATATGAAAGTGGAAAAAAATAGGTTTAAGTAGGTACCTCCACGAGATCGCTAAAAAAGAGCATAGCATGATGAAAAAGACATAAACTTGACGAAAACAAAATTTTATCGTCTAAATGTTTGTTATTCATTAAGAGGAAAAGGTCAAAGTATTTTTGGGGTATTTTTTCCATTTTTTAATCGTTCCTAGCACGTCCGAAATTTTCGTTAAAAATCTAGTTTTTTTGAGTCAGCAAAATTGACCATTTTTTCCATTTTAAAAAAACTGGAAATCTGACTTTGAAATTTTTTTAAATATCAATTATCATTTTTCAAAACTTATTTTAAGAAAATCAGAAATTATAATGTTTATTTAAAATATTTTTGAACCAAACTTAACTTAGCTTTTGTGCCAAAAACATGTAATTTGAAAATAAAACAAAGCAGGTCATAAACTTTCGCGTCTCTTGACATGTGATGAATGATATATTTACGAATTCCATGAGGCTAATTTGTTCTGGAAGGAGAAAAGTGAAATAATTTACATTTACGTGAACAAATTATTTACCCCGTTATTTTAACGAAAACTTTCAGCGGTCTAATTTTTTTTTTTTTTTTTTTTGTACTTAGCTTTCACCTTTACGTTTATGATGCTTTATGGGAAATATATTGTAAAGAAATTAAAATAAAACTGTTAAGAGTGACATTAAATTTCATATTTCTTAAGAAAGGTATCTAATTAATTTATAGGTACCTTTCTTATGAAATTTTATCAGAATTGTACATAAAATACTATAATTTTATGTACATTTATTACATTCTACTGTTATTTGTATTTGCATTCATTTTATTATTAATTTTGATATTTCATTTATGGAAAAATGTCGTAACTGAGATTAATATAAAAATAAGATCATATAAATTTCATAAGATGATACTGATACTTGTAGGTACCCTTCTCAGTTGAAATTGAAAAATCAAATTAACTTCTCCCACGTGTTTCGCAAAAAGTAAAGGCCTTAACAGCGGAGAACAATGCTTAACTCAAATAACGCAACTTAATTATATTCTGGTTGGTCTTCCGTATTTTATAATTACAGCTCGATTATAAGCACAAAATTACATTTCTTAATTACTGGGGATCTTCTGATTAGTCAAAATGATACAATTTACAACGCGCTAAAAAAGATCTATCTCATAAGGACACTTATGAAAGCCTGTCTGACTTTTAACTAATTTTATAATATTTTAACAACTTAAATGTAAAATCTATTATAATTAATGAAATAACAAATAATTGTGTTAAAAATCCATTTTCATCGGAAAAAATTTTTTTTGCTTTCAGAAAATATTGTCCATATTCATAAAAACAACTAAAAGCAAATAAAAGCATTTGAAATTAAATAATATATTTGTTTTATTGAGTTTTGTATGTTACAATTCAGAGCTGATTTTCAGGTACTGGGTTTCCAATTAAAAAAAAAAAAACATGATTTGCATTCCTCAAAGCCCTGTGCTTTTTAATTATTGTAATCACTAAAACCGATGCGATCGAATTTCTAGCGTTTTTTCATAAAATTAGTTATGGGGGGTAATAAATATTTTTAAAAAATATTTCTACCATGACTTTCATAAAAAAAAAAAAACATATTTATAATAATTTCGATCATCTGTGAATAGTTCTGAAAGTTTCATTAACATCCGATAATTATTTGTATTTTTGAACGATTTTTCAAATTAATGTGTGTCATACCAAAAAACGTGCTAAAAATTGTCTATGTTATTTACTAGTTCCGCTGATACAAATAGAAACAAGGTTTTTTTAATCAAAATTTAGAATTTTCTAAAAAGAAGGAAAATTTTTTAAAAATAATTAAAAAACCTTTGGTCTTTCCTCTAAATAATAACATAAGCATTTAGACAATAAAATTTTGTTTTCGGCAAGGTTGGCGTCTTTTTCATCAAGCTATGCTCTTTTTTTAGCGATTTCGTGGAGGTACCTAGTTTTAATACTAGCAATAATGTTTTGAAGAAAAAAAATTACCAGAAATACATTTTGGAAAAATATTACCAGCAATAAAAATCTTGTCGGCATTAAATAACCCATTGAGGTGTTGATATGCCGTAAAAAAATAAAAAAATAAACCAAACAAGATTTCGTTTCACTAACATTTGTGTACACAAAGTAAGGATTCAGTTTAATATATTTATTGTCGGGTTTTGAATAAACGCGGTTAGAATAAGAGGTGGGGTGGAGAATTTTTCAAAATCTAATCAACGATTGGGAGCTGGAAAAATATGAGTCAGGGTTTATCTCGAAATTAATTCATTTGAATGAAGGAATGAAATACAGTGAATTTATTTAAAGAGAATTAAAAACATTTTCTTCTATATGAATTTTTTTTACTGCAGGTAAATACAAAAACCTGACAAAGCACGTTTCTAATGTTGTTCATTTGTTAACGTTATCTTCAGGGACCATCGTGCATTGTTGTATATAACCATGAACTGATTGCGAAAATGTATGAATAATGTCGAAATTTCACATTCATCAATCCCTCCAAATATTCTTTTATTTCAGCCTTAAATTTGAAATTGTTTCTAAAATAAAAAGGAAAGACGGCACATTAGATGAGTGAAATATAATTCTGATTTGTTATAATTCCAACATTTATAACTGGACCGGGTGCCTTCCTCCCACCCCACCCTCTAAAATAAGGAGAGAACACTTACTATACTTTCATTCCAGGTAAAAAGTCAAGAATTGATTGTCGTCTGTTTTTTGTATATAGGCCCAAAGTGATTGCGAAAAAACACGAAGAATGTCAAAGTTTCACACTCGTCAAGCCCTCCAAATTCTATTCTCAGCCATATCTTTTAAATTACTCTATAAATATTAAATTATATTTTAAATTTTTTAAAATAATGAAGTTAGACGACTAAAATATTGATTCATTATCATTTATTCAGCCATGAACGACATCTGAGCCACGCTTAGAAAATCGCCATTCTGCAAATGATTTAAAATAAATCATTCTTCTATAGTAACAATTATTTGATTTTTTTCTATTAAGAATTTCCAAATCAATGTGTTTTTCAACGCAAAAAAGACGTTCAAATTTTCCTATACTAATCTTTGTTTCACACCCTGCTGAGGCAAAAATTTCGAACGTTCTATTAAGGTTGGTGCAAAAATAATGACGTAATAATGTCGTTTTTTGACGTTAAAAAATACGTCAAAAAACGACATTATTACGTCATTATTTTTGCACCAACCTAATAAAATGGATAAAAAATAATAATAATGATGATAATAATAAAAACAAAAAATCCTTTTTTGTTCATAATAACAAAAGATTCTGATGATAAAACTTTGTATTTTATTAAGTTAGCAGCATATTTTTTTTCATTGTGGTAAGCTATTTTAACGAATCAGTGGAGGTAGCTAATTTCATTTTTTAATATCGTCCACGATATAGCCTAGAAATAATTGCGTAAAAGGTATCAACAACGTCGAAGTTTCACATACGTCAAACCCTACAAATGCTTTATTCTCAGCTAGATCTTTTGAATTATACTATAAATATTAAATTATCTTTTAAAACAATGAAGAAAGACGACATGTTAGACGACTAAAATATGAAGGAGTGAGAACAATAAAAGAGTAATGAGAAAGACATTAAATAAAGTATAAATAATGTCGAAGTTTCCCATTCGTCAAGCCCTTCAAATATTTTATTTTTTATTTATTTATTTATTTTTTACAGCCATAGTTTTGAAATAAATTTCCAAAATAAAAATGAAAGACGGTACATTGAAATATAATATAGTGAAATATAATTCTGATTTGTTAAAATTCGAACATTTATCATTGGAACGGGTGCCTCCCCCCACCCTAAAATAAGGAGAGGATACGTACTATACTTTCATTCCGGGTAAAAAGTCAAGAAATGATAGACGACCCGAAGTGATTGCAAAAAGACGCGAAGAATGTTGAAGTTTCACACTCGTCAAGCCCTCCAAAATGTTTTATTCTCAGCCATATAATTGACATCGATTAAACATGACACGTGGAACTAGAACAGTCTACCCCAGTGAGCAAAATAAAGGGTTCAGTTCGACATTCCAACCACCTGAAGAACGCCGGAGCGTACGACGACCGAAACGTTGTAATAAATATGGCGACAAAGATGAGGACAATAGTCCGAATAATGTAAATAAATAGTATAAATTTTAAATTGTTTCTAAAATAAAAAGGAAACACGGCACATTAGATGAATGAAAAATAATTTTGATTTGTTATAATTTTAGAAATGAACCGGGAGCCTCCCCCCCTCTAAAATAAGGAGAGAACACGTACTATACTTTCATTCCAGGTAAAAAGTCAAAAATTGATTGTCGTCTGTTTTTGTATATAGGCCTAAAGTGATTGCGAAAAGGCACGAGGAATGTCGAAGTTTCACACTCATCAAGCCCTCCAAAATTTTCTATTCTCAGACATATCTCTTAAATTATTCTATAAATATTAAATTATATTTTAAATTTTTTAAAATAATGAAGTTAGACGACTAAAATATTGATTCATCATCATTTATTCAGCCTTGGACGACATCTGAGCCACGCTTAGAAAATGAATCAAAACAGCTTTCTTCTATAGTAACAATTATTTGATTTTTTTTTCAAGAATTTCCAAATCAACACGTTTTTCCCCGCAAAAAAGACGTTCAAATTTTCCTATACTAATGTTTGTTCTCCACCCCGATGACGCAAAAATTTTCAACATTCTAAAATGGATAAAAAAATAAAATAATAATAAAAACAAAAAAATCCTTTTTTGTTAATAATAACAAAGATTTTGACGATAAAACTTCGTCTTTGTTTTTTTTTAATAAGTTTGCAGCATTTTTTCACTATGGTAAGCTATTTTTAGCGAATCAGTGGAGGGAGCTAATTTAATTTTTTTTTAATACGTCTGTGACGACACCACGATATAGCCAAAAAATAATTGCGTAAAGGTATTAACAATGTTGAACTTTCACTCTCGTCAATCCTCCAAATGCTCTATTCCCAGCTAGATATGTTAAATTATACTATAAATATTAAATTATCTTTCAAAATAATGAAGAAAGACGAGACGTTAAACGACTAAAATATTGATTCATCATCATCATTTATTCTGCCTTGTATGACATCTGAGCCACGCTTAGAAAATCGCCATTCTGCAAATGATTTAAAGTGAATCAAAAATAGCTTTCTTCGATATTAAACGTTTTTCACAGCAGATAATATAATTATAAATGCTACTAACATTCTTCATTTGTTAGCCTTATGCTAACGGATTATCAGGTGTTGTGTATAACTTTATACTGCTTGCGAAAAGGCGCCAACAACGTCGAAGTTTTATATTCGTTAAGCCCTCTAAATATTCTATTCCCAGCCATATCGTCTAAATTATTTTTAAATAACGAAGACGGCGTTCACTCAACTAGAATATTGATTAATGATTGAAATGAATTTTTAGAATTGAAGATTTTAAACTGTTTCAAATCCGTTTCATAATTCTAAATGAGCATTTCCTTAAAACTGAATATTTTCTCGGAAGTTGCCACAAAAATTAATAAACAAGGAATATTTGAATTAGAGCAAGGGGCTTAAAAATTTTTCAAATATTAATCATTGGGTGGTACACAGTTATTACTGGCCTGAGGGTACACAATTATAACTCAGACCGGAGAATAAATGATATTTCTAAAATCTTTGAATGTGTGTGGGCGTTATTTTATTTTATTTTTTTGCTCTGAAATCAATACTGGAAGTAGAATTAGCTAATATTCTAATAATGTCTTTCATTTTTTATCTTCACGGATCATCGAGCATTGTTGTATATAGCAATGAATTGAATGCGAAAAGGCATGAATAATTTTTGAATTTTCACATTCGTCATGTTCTCCAAATTTTCTTTTTCTCAACTATGTCTTTTAAATTATTTATAAAATAACGAAAAAGACGGCACGTTACACAACTAATAAAATATAATTTAAAATTGTTACGGTTTGAATTAATTTTTAGAATTTGATGATTTACAGTTTCGATTGAATTTTAAAAATTTTCTTTAAAACCAGTGTAGCGAGAGAATACTTACCAAGGCGGACATGTATCTGTTTGGCGTGTAAATCCAACATGACCGACATCGCTAGGAAGCGATGTCGCGAGGAGCGGCCATTTGCAATCACCCCAGTACGCATGCGTGACGCTATTTATTTATTTTTAATACGATCGAAGCGTTTTTCGAGTGTTACTGTTTGCCGTTGCGGTTGACTTCTAGCGATTTTATGTGCATTGGGAGTTTTGACATTGGACCTATGTGATTTGTTTGTTTTAAACTTAAGCCATCATTAACTTTATAACAATCAGCATTATAACTAAACTTGAGGAGCCTTAGGCTGCAGCCTATACTAGCCGACAGGATAATCCGGCCCTGGTTAGAGGGTATTCGACAAAGATATTCAAAAGTATTCATTTTCTTAGAAATCTTTCTAGGATGTTTGCACGAAGGAAGGATGGAATAAGAACAGGTGCTTGAATTTTTTTCAAAGATTACAGTATTTTCCGGCTTACAAGTCGAACTTTTTTCCTAAAAAATACCCTGAAAAATATGCGTGTGTCTTCCAAGACGAATGTAAGGCAACACCCAAGCTCAAGTAAACTTGGACGGTCACCTCATTGCCTGACTCATTGGGACTTGGATTTGAATGTTGAGTCATTACACTATAATGTTAGCTATCTAATTCACCCTTTAATATGATGTAACCTCAATACTTAGCTGTTACAAGTATTTCCAAGACTATAAGCTTTCCTGGAGCCAAGCCACAAGCTTAAATATGATCTGTTTACTAGCAACGGCGGGAGCCTTTCTGCTTTGGACTAGTATGCCATTGCCATACAAACAAAATTGGACGAGTGATTAATGTAAACAATACGTGGCGCCAGTGAGGGACGTATGGTGAAATTCTCAGAAATTTCTTTCCAGTATTAGAGTGCGTCTTCCAAGCCGCAGCGTCTTGAAAATACGGTAATCATCAGAGTGGTGAACAATTATTAAAAACCGTGAGCACACAATTAAAACTCAGCCTGGAGAATAAAGTACGTTTTGCAGTCTCGATTATGTTTCTAAAACCTTTGAACGTGTATAGGCACCATTTCATTCTTACGCTCTGAAAACGAAACTAAAATGTTAAGATGGAGATAAACACACCCGGTGTGTGTGTGCGTGTGTGTCGTCTGTAATGTCCTCCCAAATCGGCCTGTAAATTTTCATAAAAATACCTCCCGATCGATTTTCAGTTCTTTGATGTTATAGACGATACAATTGTACATCATTATTTGCAGTACAATTACTTAGAAAAGATATTTAGAAAAATTCAAAGAAGCAGGCGATGTCGTCTGCAGGGAAAGCGAGCCTCAAAATGTTTCATTTTCGCGCGCATATATATATATATATATATGTGTGTGTGTGTGTGTGTAGTAGCATTTTTTCATTGAGACATGTTTCATTAAATAATATAGACAAGTGTTGTCTATTTATTTTATATAAATTCTTTCATATCGTCTGATAACAATAACATTATCATTAAACGAAGAAAGAAAATCACAATATTGATACATATTTTTAATCCTATCTGAACTTTCGGCTTACATAAGCAAGGTTTTTCTTTCTTCGTTTAATGATAATCTTATTAAGCTTATCAGACGATATGAAAAGAATGTACATAAAATAAATGGACAAAACTTGTCTATATTATTTAATGAAACACGTATCAATATATATATATATATATATATATATATATACATATAATTTACTGAGACAAGATATTTAGAAAAATTCAAGGAAGCAAACGATGTCATCTACAGTGACATGTTTCATTTTTTGCTTATATATATATATATATATATATATATATATATATATATGCGCGCGAAAATGAAAGATTTTGAGACTCTTTCCCCGCAGACGACATCGTCTGCTTCTTTGAATTTCTTTTAAACATCTTGTCGAAGTAAATGTTATATGCACACACACACACACACACACACATATATATATATATATATATATATATTATTTTAAACTTTTCACCTCAAGCAAGGCGGAAGTGCCACTAGCACGCAAGGAGTTAGAGAGAGTGAAGGAAAAGTAAAGAGGCGTGAAAGAAGAAAGGATGAAGAGAAGGACGGGGAATAGATCAAGTCATCTGGAGATGTCGATGGACATCGCACTTGAATATTTGGAGATTATACCTAACAGGGCATCAAGTAAGAGGAAGGGAGTTCCACAGACGGGAAGTGCGAGACATGAAGCTATTGGAGTAGAAGGGACGGCTGCATTTAACTGTTTCGACATCGATTGAGATGCCAACCTAGTGGCACGTTTTAATTCATGCAGTTATCACTTCATAAAGTCAGTTCTTTTAATGGATATAGGCATTTTGCATCGTTAATTAACAATATATATATATATGTGTGTGTGTGTCTGTCTGTCTATATATATATATATATATATATATATATATGTGTGTGTGTGTGTGTGTGTGTGTTTGTGTGTTCATGGACACAATATCTTGATCTTGTTTTGAAAATGAAACCTCATATCAATACATACACAAAACTACATATTTCTTGCTAACAGTTAATATATTTCAACCTTGAAAATGGCTAAATGTATAGCCGAAAGCACTCGGAAAGAAAGAAAAATTGGACAGTTTTTATATAATTTATCCTCCAAAATGAAAAAAAAATATAGGATCACATGAGAAAAATTTAATAAAAACTAAATCAAAGCACTTTGTCTGTCATATTCAATGAAACGTGCACGAAAGAAAAATTTCTGTCTAAATACACAAAGATATATATATATATATATATATATATATATATATATATATATATATATATATATATGTGAAAAGTGAATATAAATATAAATAAATATATATATATAATTATTTTTATATTATATGCGCAGTACTTATTAGAAAGCGCTCAATATCAGATAGAGCTAACATATTTAGTTGGATAGATGGTTTGTGACCTGGGTTTCAAGGATCGTCAGACAAACTGATTACCTATCAGTTTGTCTGACGATCGCCAAAACTGAAACCCTATCAAACTCACATCTATCCAACCAAAATATATATATATATATATATAGTACTGGTCATAAATCCGTTGGTATATAATCCAAGTGTACCCTAATAATATAAAATATTAAAACTGATCCAAAGAAAAGGCTCAATCTATTTCTAATAACGGAGCATATAAGTTACATAAAATAGAAATCCAAAATTACCTCATGAGTATAGTCTATTTCAACTAACGCCGAATGCGTCAGCCTTATTCAACTATATATATATATATATATATATATATATATATATATATATATATATATATATATATATCATTGTTATCACCCCATGCAAGGCAGTAAAGCCACTAAGACACAAGGGTTTCAGGGTGTGGAAGAATTAAGAACAGAAACAATAATGAGCGGTAAGAGGAACGAGTAACCAGGAGGACAGTATATAACGATTGACATTGCATTTAAATTTGTGAAGATTAAAGGAAAACATGGAGACAGAAGGGAGTTCCACAAGCGAGAAGTGCGAGACAAGAAACTGTTACCAAAAAATTTGTGGTTACATCTAGCATGCTCAATTGTAAATTGATGATATTTCGATGCCAGTCAAGTACTGCGCTTAAATTAAAAAAAGGTCTAGGTACCATAGCGAAGAGCAATATTTATCCTGTTTAATACAGAAATGTGGCACAAGGCCGAAAAGGGGATTGGGGAAAGGACGGTCTTGTTCTGTCTTAACTATAACTTAGCTAGCCGCAAACACTGACCCAATCGTACGAACAATATTCCTTGCACCATATTCATACGTACCTTTCTTACTACAACCACCATAATACCTCTTTGTCTCTATGAAAATACTAACAAGTCCCCATATTTACAATTCATTGTCTGTGTACCATAGCGAAGAGCTCATCCGAACAATTACCATGAAAATATTTATAGAAAAGACACAGAGAGGCAAACTTACGGCAGTGGGCAAGTGACTGAAGCCGAGACGAAATTACAGGGCGCGACTAAAATATTATGAAGGAGCGAGAACAGTAAAAGAGTAATGAGGAAGACATTAAATAAAGTATAAATAGTGCCGAAGTTTCCCATTCGTCAAGCCCTTCAAATATTCTTTATTTTACAGCCATAGTTTTGAAATTGTTTCTAAAATAAAAAGGAAAGACGTCACATTAGATGAGTGAAATATAAATTCTGATTTGTTATAATTCCAACATTTATCATTGGAATGGGTGCCTTTCCCTCGCCTCTAAAATAAGGAGAGAACACGTAATATACTTTCTGGGTAAAAAGTCGAGAAACGATGGTCGTCTGTTTTTGTATATAGACCCGAAGTGATTGCGAAAAGACACGAAGCATGTCGAAGTTTCACACTCGTTAAGACCTCCAAAATGTTCTCTTCTCAGCCATATCCATTAAATTATTCTATAAATATTAAATTAAATATTTAAATTATCTTTTAAAATAATGAACAAAGACGACACGTTAGACGACTAAATGACGCAAAAAAGAAAACAACACTGACATCTCATTTTAACAGATACGCAGGGTGCGATGGATAAATTGTCGTCTAAATGACGCAAAAATGAAAATAACACTGACATCTCATTTTAACAGATACGCAGGGTGCGATGGATAAATTGTCGTCTAAATGACGCAAAAATGAAAATAACACTGACATCTCATTTTAACAGATACGCAGGGTGCGATGGATAAATTGTCGTCTAAATGACGCAAAAATGAAAACAACACTGACATCGCATTTTAACAGATATGCAGGGTGCGATGGATAAATTGTCGTCTAAATGACGCAAAAATGAAAATAACACTGACATCTCATTTTAACAGATATACTCGGTGCGATGGATAAATTGTCGTCTAAATGACGCAAAAATGAAAATAACACTGACATCTCATTTTAACAGATATACTCGGTGCGATGGATAAATTGTCGTCTAAATGACGCAAAAATGAAAATAACACTGACATCTCATTTTAACAGATATACTTACTAAAATTAAACAAAACCATCTCGAAATATTAAAGAGTAAATTTATTCAATAAAATCGCCATTGGCTTCAACCACGGCCATTAGATGACTTCTTATGTATCAACTGAGTATTTTAGACTAAACTACAGTTTTCTTATATGAAAAAAAAAATGTACGTATATTATGAATATA
>CAHIKZ030000612.1:0-2500 GCA_903632075.3 Acanthosepion pharaonis
TTTTTTCCAGCCTGGGTTTCCACTTGTCCCATTATTGAAGGCTATCAATTATTAATTCTTTTTTTTTCGAAACGTAAAGTTCTTTATACCTCGTCGCCATTGTTGAAGCTTAAATAAGCATGGAATAATACAACACAAAAATGTACGTTAACAAAATGTATTGAAACAAAGAATAGGTACACAATATTTACAGTTAGTTTGGTATATTCTTAAAAGACTGTTCCTGCATAATGGGTTGACTAAATCGCAGTCGGGCAGAGTCTCTGGATTCAATTTCTTAATCTCTACTATCTTCCCCGTCTTCCGGTACCAACCCATATTTATATGGTCGGTAGTCCGCTTATGTAAATTAGGTGTATCATACACAACAGTTTGGCAACAGGACTCTGAACTACGCCACACAAGAAAGAGAACCAAGTCATTGCTGTCAGACAATTTCTGCAACCACATCACCCATTACATCTGGCCACGTAACTCCCAGACTGCAACCCCCTTGATTATATACGAGGCGCAATTGAATGAAAGACCAACAAAACCCCTTATAACACCAAAGATGACCGGAAGGACTGTGGTAGCATTTCTTGGCCATGTTCACAATAGTCTATGAATATAGAATACAGTGCAGTACGTTATCTGTTCAATGAAACAACGTTAAAGATTAACACTCACGAGTCAGACACTCTACTGAATCTGACTATATCGCCAATACCACCAGCAGCTGTTCCGTAATTCTTCAGTCTTCGATATCAAAGGCTGGCAATAATAATAGGGTTACATGTGGCACAAGGCCGGGATTAACGTGGGATCTCCGAGCCCGTAGGCTCGGCCAAAAATATTCCCTATTCGAACGCGTATAAACGGGTTCAGGGGCAGTCAACCTCCCCGAACGAGACTCTGCCCTTCGGCGGAGACTCGTCCGGGTTATCAAAGGCTGGCAGTGAATATTCGCGAAAAACATGGCCGCCTTGAGCCTTCTGATTGGTTAACCCTTCTATTGATGAACCATAAAATGAGTCAGCTCATTTTGGCTGGCTCACTAGTACACCAGGGTACCCCAAAATTCCAACAACATTCACCAATTTAAACAAGGAAACCGTCCAGAAGAGTTTCAAGAGATTCCGAATTCGTCTGGAGGCAGTGGTTGAAGCCACTGTGTAAATTTACTCTTTAGTATTTCAAGATATTTCTGTGTAATTTTGATAAATATATCTGTTAAAATGAGACGTCAGTGTTATTTTCATTTTTGCGTAATTTTGACGACAATTTTTCATCGCAAAGTGGGTTTGTAAACAGTGACTGTTACGGCTAATAATGCATGATTCTTCGGTAAATCGAATCGAGTTCGCTCAGTCACTGTGTGTTTATCTAAAAATTAATATGCTTAAATTCATCCCAACGGCTTGATGGTACAATCCCCGACTGACGCCAATTCAGTCGGGTTTCGATCCTAGCTAGAGGCAACCGGACGTCTAGCCACACTGATGAGCTGTGATACAGCGAAACAGTCTGTCTGTGGATGACAAGATATATGCTCCTGAAAAATTTATTTCGGTTGAGCTCTCTGGGGAGGAAGTGTGGGTTTGTAAACAGTGACTATTACCGCTAATAATGCAAGACTCTTCGGTAAATCGAATCGAGTTCTCTCAGTCTGTATGCGAATTCAGTCGGGTTTCGATCCTAGCTAGAGGCAACCGGACCATACCGTATATATACAGGGTGTGATGAGTAAATTGGCGCCATTTTCTGTTTTAATTTCGTGTATGCGTGATGTTTGTTTTTGATTTTGTCGACTGCACAGTATAATAAGGTCAGTTGGACACCGTCTGTGAGAAAAAGACCACCATGATGCAATTCATTGCGCCAGAAAATTAGAAACGACATGCTGTACTGCTTGGCATTCGCGCCAGAAGCTCCAATACGAACAATTTCAGAGTGTTTCGTTATCAATCTGAGGACAGTGCAGAGGATTCTGAAGAAGTTAGATGAGTCTAATATATATTGTCCCCTAACTATAGATTAAATAGTAGAAGAATATGGAAAAATCATTATCTTCAAACAGTTGTTAATTGCTAAATTGTTACTTATTGCTATTAGAAGCATTTTAAGAAATCAAATTTCCAAAAAATGACGAAGACAGATATGTTTTATATTATCTGATTCATTTGTGAATGTTTTTAATACTTTTTATTTAAATATTTTTTATTTAATATTCTTATCTTTAATATTTTATTAATTTTTATTAATATTTTGATTAATATTATTTTTATGTATTTTATTATTATTTTACTTTTTATTTAACTTTATTATTTAATATTATATTTTTATTTAATATTTTTATTTCATTTCATTTAAATATTTTTATTTGAGATTTTTTAATATTTTTTAATAGTTCGCTAGATCAGTGACAAAGACTGCAGGCAAAATAAAAGTTTCAATCAAGAACTGTGGTTGCTAGAGGCAAAGAATGGAATGCTACGAGAAATGGCGAAGACACGTGACT
>CAHIKZ030000612.1:7500-82500 GCA_903632075.3 Acanthosepion pharaonis
TAAGCTAAAAATCTTGTCTGAATTAAATAACCCATTGAGATTGAAATGCCATAAAACAAAATAAACCAAACCTCATCTACAAACTGATTTCTTACAAAGAATACATATTCTATTCATACAAACTTATCCTAAAAACTTTGTCGGCCTTAAATATCCCTTGAGGTTGATATGTCATAAAACAAAATAAACCCAACCTGATCTACAAACTGATTTCTTACAAAGAATACATATTTTTTTCATACGAACCTATCCTAAAAATCTTGTCGGTAATAAATAACCCATTGAGGTTGATATGCAGTAAAACAAAATAAACCCAACTTGATCTACAAACTGATTTCTTACAAAGAATACATATCCTATTCATACGAACGTA
The DNA here is from genome assembly GCA_903632075.3 of Acanthosepion pharaonis. Classification (NCBI taxonomy): domain Eukaryota; kingdom Metazoa; phylum Mollusca; class Cephalopoda; order Sepiida; family Sepiidae; genus Acanthosepion; species Acanthosepion pharaonis. Next base: position 7,874 of record CAHIKZ030000612.1, read on the forward strand.
TCCTAAAAATATTTTCTGAATTAAATAACCCATTGAGGTGTTGATATGCCGTAAAACAAAATAAACTAAACCTGATCTACAAACTGATTTCTTTCAAAGAATACATATTCTATTCATACGAACTTATTCTAAAAATCTTTTCTGCATTAAATAACCCATTGAGGTTGATATGCCGTAAAACAAAATAAACCAAAGCATACCAAACGTTAGTTTTCGTAGGTACGTCAATCATTTTGAAGAAATATTTGAAGAGAGATAAATGATAATGTAGTTATGGCAAAGGATTTGAATAGTATTTATTTGTGGTCTTCTTGTGGATATTTTTGTGTACAAAAACGATTTTCAGTCAAATAATTTTGACTAAGGTAATTGATACGCTTGCTCGCGTTTGTGCATCGTAAAACGAAAACAAACGAAAATCTATCAATATTTTTCCTTTCTTTTTTTTTTATCCAAAATGTAGATCTTTTTAAGAATCTTCTCGAATCTTTGGATGTGTTTGCAGAAGTTGCCGAGAAATGAAATAAAAAAGGGGGGAAAACAATGAGGTCGAAAGAGTTCGATGAAATACGTTAAATATTGATTGCATTAGCAAAAAAAATATATAAGAAAGAGACTAAATATATCTGAATCAGTGGCAAATGAAAGAAAAAAGATACGAAACTAAGCCGTTAAAAACCAACAAGCTATGTAACTCCGCCTGCAAATACAAAGCAGACGAACAAAAAAATATATATACCTTTAAATCTAGCCAAACACATCCGGAGAAAAGTTTGCAAAAGACTTCAATACAACGTCGACTGAATAAACACTATTTCAAAGTAATACGTCCACTTTTTGCAAAACAACAGTCATTATGGAGATTTCAGTGATGGCGATTTCTGGTTCATTTCTGAGGTAAATCAGGTTTTTACATAGGTACATCAATATGCCTGTAACCTAATAACATATAAAATGATTTATTTTACGCGATAAATATTTATTTTTCAGCTGAATGTCTTTTCTTGTCAATGCACTTAATTCAGCGGTGAATATCTAGGTACATTAATAAGTTCATAGTCCAGTTATAAAAAACAATTTTTCTGTCTATATCTCTGAGATAAGGTATTATGTTTATTCCCCATTGGATAAAGACGTTGGTGATATCCAGTGACAAGACCCAAAGAGTTGTGAGTTCAATACCTGGCTACAGCAGTGGAGAACCAAAAAAGAGTTGTGAGTTCAATATCTAGCTACAGCTGAGGTAAACAAAAAAATGGGGAGTTGAGTTAAAAGGGAATTAACTGAGACATCCGGAGGAGGCATGGCAGTGGAACTAAAATGGTTCGGTTTGAAATTCCAATCACCTGAAGAAGGCCGGAGCGTGCAACGGCCGAAATGTTGTGAATATCATAATGAAGATGAGGATAAGCGTTCGAATAATGTAAATAAAACAACTTTTATTTACACAATAAATGTTTTATTTTCAACATAATCTTCTTCGTTTCAATATATTTAATACAATTGTGAATATGTAGGTACATTAATTATTTAAAAAATATTTGCACAATAAATATTTATTTTTCAACTTAATCTCTTCCTTGCCAATGCACTTAATTCAGTGTTGAATATATAGACACATCATTAAGTCATAGACTAATATAAAGAAAAGTATTAACGCAAGAAATACTTTTTTCTAATCATTTCGCTTCAGAAATTGTCCGAAGTTAATTTTGGCAAATAAGTACAAGAAATATCGTCCAAAGTTTCGACTCTCTAAAGTCATCATCAGGATAGGTGGCGACAATAGAACTAGTAGAATTAGTGAGTACTGTGACGTAGGCAAGCGAAGTTTGACATGTTTTTCTTCATTTTTCTATATATTGAAGGATGTAGGGCCTTAAGTTATAATCTGTTTTATTTTTCATGGTTAGTTGTTTTCGTAGTATGAAAATTGCTTCAACGATCATATATATATATATATATATATATATATATATATATATAACACAACTATACTTAAACTATATTTATACTTGACAACACAACTATACTTAAACATAAAAACAATAAACAAAAATTAAAAATTCTTGAAGCTTTATACGTAAAACAGTTGAAACCTAACCTGAACAAAATAAACTATGAAATCTCCACAAATATCCTTAAATGCCTATAATTTATAACAGAAGCCATTGGTTTATACCAACGGCTTCCCATGCTTGATACTTCTCGTTTTTCACTCTCGCGTGGTCATGTGTGACGTCACGAGAAGCGACGCGATTTTCGCTTCCGCGTCTCGTATATACGAGTTTGTCGTTACTTTGAAATTTTTAATGCAGCAAGGGCGGACTATCATTGTTGTTGTTCGTCCGTGTGTTGTTTGATTTATTGAAATTATCATCTTTGATAATGGATTATGTAAGCCGAAAGCTTAGATTGAATTTAAACATGTACCTATATGGTGTTGTCCTTTCGTCTTTCAACAATAATGTGATTAATCTTATCAGACAATATGAAAGGAACTTACTTTAAAATAAATAGACACAACATGCATTAATGAAAAAATTGCTGCCTAAATATATACAATATATATATATATATATATATATATATATATATAATACTGGACTCTCCGTCGGTTTTCCGAGACCGATGGGAGAGTCTAGTATATATATATATATATATATATATATATATATATATATATATATATACCACGGACGAAACAACATGCCTGGCCGCGTACACAATTCCGGAAAATCCTTGTTGAAAACACAGCTGTACTTAAACATGAAAACAATAAACAAAAACTAAAGATTCTTGAAGCTATATACATTAAACAGTAGAAACCTAACCTGAACTAAATAAACTGCGAAATCTCCACAAATATTCTTAAATGCCTATATTGATAACAGAAGCCATTGGTTTATACCAACGGCTTCCCATACTTAATACTTCTCGTTTTCACTCTCGCGTGGTCATGTGTGACGTCACAAGCTGCGATGCGATTTTCGCTTCCGTGTCTCGTATACAAGAGTTTGTCGTTGCTTTGAAATTTTTTTCTGACCAAAAAAGACATACCCCTTAGTTTAGTCTTAGCAAAAGGGGGACCCATTTGGCATCTATTTCTAGAGAAATATCCATGTATTTCACTACGAGTCTTTGTACGGTTTAATAGATATAAGGGGGCTTTATTATTTTTTATATTAAACATTAAAACGAGGCTATGTACTAGTCGCCTGTTCTTCATATTTAAAATGTTATTTTGACTTTAAAAGGCACTTAAACGATCATATTTGGATAAATTGAAAGCAGAACGAATACATCTGTTCTGTATTTTTTTAATTTTATTTTGCAACTGTTCACTTGCATTTTGCATACGAACATTACCATAATTAAATGGAGAGAGAACGTACGTTTCAATTAATTTTTGCTTAGATGGTTCAAAAAAGTATTTGAATCGCCATTCATTTTTTAGCTTACCATATACTTTAGCAATGGCCAAGTTTACTTGCTTGGTCCAGTTCAATTCCTCATCGAAAGCAATACCTAGATTTTTCACTTCATCCTTTCGATCGCTATTTTATCGATAATAATTGGATCCAGCTGATCACTTTTTACCTAAGATTACAACGAGATCCAATTAAAATAAAAATACTTTTCTCAGCGTTTAATTTTAAACAGTTCTTTTTTTAATAAAAAAAAACATGTCATGGCACCACCTCCTTTAGCAAAATCACTGATTCCTACCCCTTCCAAGATGACCACCCTCAAAAAGCCTTCTCCTAAATCTCTAAAAAGGAAAACGATCACACCATCAACCACTCCCAATCCATCCCCTGCACATACACCCATAAATTCTCCCCAAAAGAAAACGTATCAACAAAAAAAAAACAGATAAGCCCATCATCCGACACCATAGAATTTTTAAAACTGGGGAAGTCGTGTGTCGATGAAGCAGGCGGAAAAGGCCTTAACTCAAACAAGAAAGATAAAAGGTCTAAAATAAAATATATATATAGATAGAGAGATACATAATATTAGTGGTAAATATACATACATATGCAAAATATATAAATACCCATACATGTATATTTTTTTAATAAAAAATTCCAAGAGGATAGAATCCAGGTAGAACTCAATGTCCAGGACAGAGTAAGGATATAATAAAAAGGCTTAAACACTAATATTCCATGGTCAGAATTTATTCTATTGGAATCGTAATGCATTAGACATCCGACAACATTCATTTTTCTCTTACTTAAACCCCTTCCACCCACCTCTCCTAAAATTCTCTCTGTTAACGTTTAATCTCCCTCCTCCTCATACTTACTCTCTCTCTAAATTCTGTTTTTATTTCCGGAGTTGTTTTTTCTGTTTTCTTTTTTAATTTGTAGGTCTGATGAATTGGATCGTATTTACGATTCCAATGGAATAAATTATGACTATAGAATATTAGTGTTTAAGCCTTTTTATTATATATATATATATATATATATATATATATATAAGCAAGGCGGGAAGCCACTAGGACGCAAGGGGTTACAGAAAATTTAGAGCAAGATCAGATAGGAGTGATAGAAGAAAGGATGAGGAGAAGGGTAGTGGATAGATCAAGGCAACTGGAGATGTCGATTGACATTACATTTGAATAGCTGTAGATTATAGCTCCCAGGGAAACAGGAATAGGGAAGGGAGTTCCACAGGCGAGAGGTGCGAGACATGAAGCTATTGGAGTAGAAGAGACGGCTACATTTAGGAGTTTTGACAGTGAAAGGGTAAGAGCGGGATGCCAGCCTCGTAGGGCGCTTGAATTCATGAAGTCTGGGAACCAGCGAATGCAGCTTCTTCGGAGCAATTACCATGAAAGTATTTGTAGAACAGACAGAGAGAGGCGACGGCGCGTCTGTGAGAATGTGACTGTAGACGAGATGCCAGAGCAGGGACAATTATATTGCATATCCGCCACTGGAGCCTATCAAGAGCCCCGAGGCAAACAGAAGGGGCACCAGACCATATATGGCAGCAATACTCCATGCAAGGGCAAATTGTTGATTTGTAGATCTGGAGGATCGATTCCGGGGAGAAAAATTTCCTGGTGCGGCACAGGGAGCCAACTTTCCTTGGGGTGGACGAAGCAATTGACTCAATGTATTTGTTCCATCTCAGGTCAGCAGTCAACGTGAGACCGAGCAGACGCAGAGAGTTGCGTCAGACATTCTAATGGAGGGCAGGGAAGGATATATATATTAAATTTTAAGGACGTCAACGCCAAGGATGTAAAAAATTCGAATAGCTTCCCAAAGGGTCATAACTGTGGTTGGATTGGGAAAAGATCCCAATAAATATGGGAGGATATGTTACAGAAAGCGAATGACGCCTTTAGTACATTTTCTTCCCTGGTGTTTTTAATGACGATAATGTAAAAAAAAAAAATGAATCAATATTGTTCAGAGAGACTCCCTCTTTTTGTTCACCCCTCTCTGTATCAAGCTTTGAAGTTAATATTCCCCCTGAGACATTGACGCGGGGGTGGGGGGGGCTGCTTCTTGACGGTACTATCAAAATTCAAATGGGTCATGACTCACTGGGACAGGCCGTCCGTATCCTTACCCAGGCAATGTTTAATGCAGATCACTAACCTTAATCGAACTGGTCATGTCTCGCTGGATGGCGAGTAGAAATGGCCGAGGCCTGAGGTCTTCAGTGACTCGGTGTGGATATACGTTGTATACAGGCGACTCGATTCTCAACTCGCGACCATGAATACCTTCTGAGGTTTATTTTCTATTCAGAATGTTTTGATAGACGCTTGAACGGTGTTTCCTACCTAGTGTGCATTGTGTGCTCTTGTCTTCGCAGATAGGAGGCTTTGCGTGCTGGAGGTTACCTTCGTCTCATTGGGGTTTAGGACCATGCGGAGAGGACTGATTTGTTTCGGCGGATCAAGCTTTTCGGTGGTGTAACGGTTAGCATAATTGCCTTCCAAGCAGTCGATCCGGGTTCGACTCCCGGCCGGAGCACTTTATATTTGTTTCCATATTCTTATACCAATTCATTGGAAACAACGATATTTCTGCATTCGTCTGAATTCTAATTAGAAGGCACTGGATAACGGCTTGGATTGAGGAATCGGAGATCTGAGTTCGAATTCCAGTCGAATCCATTACTTTCACTTACGTGCTAATACCCTTGGGAAAGGTATGGATCCTCTTCTCCCACCGAAGCTATGGGTAAATAACAGGACAGACCAGGTTCTATAGCCTTGAATGGCAACTGGTCTACCACAAAAAGAAATGGCAACCTACTGCAGGAAAAAATCTGCTTCGTCAGTCATGTATCGAAAGATACATGATCGCCTAAGCGTGTATCACGCATGGCACATAACTGACTGACACGTCGGGTAGTTTTAGCAGGGATTGGAATGCCGTCCTTGACCCCGATGTAGATTGTATAGGGGAAAGATCAGGTACAAACAACCCGGATGTGAAGCCATTTCGGAACTTTATCGACAAGTTCGATCTTGTCGATATAGTAATGAGCACTTCTGGGAGGTAGACACAGACTAAGAGATGAAGAAGAGACTTGAAGCAAGAGAAACAAAGAGAAGGGTACTCTACTGTTATGTAATATCAGTTCTCCTATATGGCAGTGAATGCTGGACAATCTCCTCACAGATGAAGAAGAGACTTGAACCAAGAGAAACAAAGAAAGGAGTACTGAACTGTTATGTAATATCAGTCCTCTTATATGGCAGTGAATGCTGGACAATCCCCTCACAGATGAAGAAGAGAATTGAAGCAACAGAAACAAAGAAAAGAATACTGAACTGTTATTTAATATCAGTCCTCCTATATGGCAGTGAATGCTGGACAATCTCCTCACAGATGATGAAGAGACTTGAAGCAATAGAAACAAAGAAAAGAGTACTGAACTGTTATGTAATATCAGTCCTCCTATATAGCAGTGAATGCTGGACAATCTCATCACAGATGAAGAAGAGACTTGAAGCAATAGAAACAAAGAAAAGAGTACTGAACTGTTATGTAATATCAGTCCTCTTATATGGCAGTGAATGCTGGACAATCTCCTCACAGATGAAGAAGAGACTTGAAGCAATAGAAACAAAGAAAAGAATACTGAACTGTTATTTAATATCAGTCCTCCTATATGGCAGTGAATGCTGGACAATCTCCTCACAGATGAAGAAGAGACTTGAAGCAAGAGAAACAAAGAAAAGAGTACTGAACTGTTATGGAATATCAGTCCTCCTATATGGCAGTGAATGCTGGACAATGGCCCCAAAGAAAAGACTTGAAGCATGAGAAATGTGGTTCTACAGAAAGATTCTGAGGATACCATAGACTGAACATATGAGCAACAACAATATTTTAGAGAGAATGCAAACAAAAAGGTAATTTCTGGGGCACATAATGAGGAAGGAGGGCTTAGAAAATCTGATACTCACAGGACGAGAAGAAGGACAAGGGAAAGCAACGCGTCACATACTTAATGGGCTTGAGAAAGTGGATGGTGGAAGAAATAACAAAAAAGACAAAACTTATTAAGAGCTACAAGGGACAGGAAGATGTGGAGGGCTATGATCGCCTATGTCATGAAGAGACACGAAATACAAAAGAAAATCGAGGGGTTGATAAAAGAACAAAAGATGAACGCGATTCAAGAAGATAAAAGATGGCGATTGAAGTTGCATTTAAATTTTTGAAGATTTTAGTTTTCAGGGAAGCAAGTAAACGCAAGGAAGTTCCACAGGCGGGAAGTGCGAGAAAAGAAACTGTTGGAGTAGAAGTTGCGGTTGCATCTAGCTATTTCAACAGTAAAAGGGTGGGACCTAAACGCCAATCTAGTAGCACGCTTAAATTCATGCAGTCGTGAAGAAAGCTCGTCAGAGTAGTTGCCACGAAAATATTTGTAGAAAAGACAGAGAGAGGTAACAACACATTTGTGAAAAAGAGATGGTGTTTATCAATCCACCCACGGGGATCGAATGTGGCACAAGGCCTTTTTAATGTGGGTATGTCTGAGCCCGTAGGCCTAGCCAAAAATAAAACCCATCTAAACCCGTCCAAGCGGGCTAGTTCCGTCACCCTCCCCGAACGAAACCCCACCCTTCGGCGGAGCTTCGTCCGGGTTCCCCTCTGCAAGCAGAGAGTTCGACAGGCACCCTACCCGGCAGCTCACAAAGCGCAGATACTACACTTTGATCCTAGCCACCGGGCCGAGCGGGTATTCTTTTTAGATATACTGTGAAAAAGAGATTAAAGTCAAGATGCTAAGTCAGGACTGATTAAATTGCAGATCCGTCTTTGGATTTTGTCAAGAACCTTGAGATGAATAGCAGAAGCAGCAGTAATTCAATGCACGGCCGAATGGTAGATTTGTAAATGTGCAAGATGGACTTTGACGAGAAAAACCTTTTGGCACGACACAGTGACCCAACTTTCCTTGCAATAGATGCTGCTATTTACTGGATGTAGTCGCTCTGCTTTAAGTCAGTTGAAAACGTGAGGCCAATAAGGCACAGTGTGTTACTTTCCAAGGGAGACAACCTGGCTGATGGCAGACAGAAAAGTTTAAATAGGAGCTGTTTAGTTTTGGAGGCTTTAAAATTTACAAACCATTTCTTGCTCCTCCAAGTTAACCACTGATTGGAGGTCCTTTTCAAGAGTAGATGCCAGGCTTACTTTATCAGTTCTGATGAGTTTGCTATTGAGACAGGAGTAATGTGACTTTTAAGCACTACCAAACCCGAGGATTGAACTCACAATTGGCACAAGACGGCTAAATCACTGTAATATCTGTATCGTTATTGAGTACAATAAAAACGGCTTCATTTTAAATTCTACCCGCAAAATGTCATAAAAAGATCCGGGTTAAACGGGCCTATCATTATTTTGAAAAACTCTTCTGGTCACATGTATTTCTGATTTAAAGAAATTTTATTGCAATGTTTAAAAAAAAAGCAATGGTCGTTGCAAATGCTTCAGGGAAATGGTTGAAATTTTGTATAGTATTTCCTTTCATTATTTTCTTTATGTAAAATTGAAAAGTTAATGGATTGTCGATGCCATGGAATATTTTTCCATGTAAAAACGAGTATTTTTTTCTTTGTTGAACAGAACAATTCATTTTATGTCTTGAAATACGCAAGTCGTTCAAATAAAAGCAATATTTCGAATAGAAAAGGCGCTCTCTAAAATCGCGGTAACAAATAACTCTCTACGTCTATTTAAATGTCTATTGCGCCTATTCTCCACGCATTCGTTGAAAGCTTCGAGGCTAGAGAATCCTGTGTAGAGGTCCGGCGCATACTACCCCCGAACGGGGCGGGGAGAGACCTAAGCTTGATTAATGGCCCCGGAGTGTGTTTTGTGACACTCACTATGTTAACATTTGCTTTTTTATATCTACATTTATGAAGAAAAATACAGAAAAAAACAAAAATCTTAATATGCAATTATGCTGTATTAATGTTAATATAAAGTCCACATCGGACGTTTCGGTCTATTTAAGACCATCTTCATGGACATTTTCATTTAAACATAATTAACATTAGAACATATAAAAATTTAACACAAAAGACGATGGACATAAGAGCACAACTAATCCAAACAGATAACTGAAATTTTTATATAAGATCAGCGTTCCGTTTAAATATGATCACGTCGTCGTCACGTGGGCGATGTTGTGAAAACGTATTCGAAGATGATTTCAAAATATTAAAATATTAAAAAAGTCGATTGAACTATTTTATATAAACAGTTCAAGAAATCCCTTCCGTTGATATAGGAATACGCAGAGATCAATAGGTTCTTATATCTTCATACAAGCTTGAAGTCCTCCACGTTACAAAGTCCTCTACATTTATATATATTACAAATTAAACTATTAAACGATGAAATTTATTCACAGATTTTGACGTCATTCTCGGGTCTTTTTTTTTTTCGTGAATTTGTTTTGCCCTTGCTAAGTCTCGTAATTTTTTAAAACCATAATGTTGAATGTGTTAAATTATTCAACTTTTTAGCAAGAAAAATCTTAAGTTGACGTTAAAACCTACCGTAAAACATCGATTTATTTAAGATGGAATGATCTATTATGACATGTCTTTAAATTGGATCTATTATGACGTCTTTAAATTGGATCTATTATGACATGTCTTTAAATTGGATTTATTTTCAATTTTTCTAGTTGAATTCTTCACCTATATTGCATATGATCCATTATTGTACATAATTAGGTTAGAATAAAATTTGTATTTTATATGAATAATACCTTATGAAAATTGAGATGTAATAGAATGGGGGTCCCTGTATCATAGATTTGGTGGCAGGTACGAGACCCTTGCACTGGGCCTGGATGGTAGAACAAAAAGAGTATAAAGGGGTAAGACTAAAAGTTACTTTGAGCAGCAAAAGACAGGAAGTTGTAGAGAGCCATGATCATACAAAATGTTGTTGATTTATTCAAGATGGAATGATCTATATTATGACAGGTCTCTAATTTGTATTTAGATACATTGTATTTATTTTCAATTTTTCTAGTCGAATTTTTCACCTATATTGCATATGATCCATTATTCTACGTAATTAGGTTACAATAAAATTTGTATTTTATATGAATACTATCTTCTGACAAATTGCGATGTAATAGAGTGGGGGGTCATATCATAGATTCGTAGGGTACACGAGACCCTAATTTCGGTCCTGCTTGTGTATCCAAATGTGTTTCCGTCTTTGTTTTTGTAATATTTTATATATTAAAGCTGCCAATCTCTGCTGGATTTGAAGCTAACCGACTCCGAGCTGGACAATCTCCTCGAAGATAGCGAAGAGACTTAAAGCAACAGAAATCTGGTTCTACAGAAGGATGCTGAGGATACTATGGACCGAATGTATGAGCAACGACGAAATTCTGTGGAAAATGGAAACCAAAAGGAAACTTACACATAATATCAGACAGCTGAAATTTCTGGGGCATTTAATGAGGAAGGAGGGCTTGGAAAATCAGATACTCACAGGGCAGATTGAAGGCAAGAGGGACAGAGGAAAACAACGCATAACATATTTAATGGGCTTGAGTAAATGGATGGTGGAATTGGGTTTGGGAGTAATAACAAAAGAAGAGATTTATTAAGAACTACAAAAAACAGGAAATTGTGGAGAGTCATGATCGCCTACGTCCTAAAAGGACACAGCACACGAGGAAGAAGAAGCATGGAGTTATTTTAAAGAGGCTAAGTTAAGAATACCGTTGATTCTTTCATGTTCGGATGATTGATACATCTCGGTAAAATAAGAAATAACATCTTAACTACAACAACGATTTTCAATTTGCCACTTGAGGGTCATAAAGACTGAAATTATTTGGAAATCAGAATAGGACGCACAGACATGGTTCGTCATTAAATAACATAATAGTTGTTGTGGAATAATTGTGCAAATCTTATTCTTCAAGGAAAAACTGAGATAGATAGATAGATAGATAGATAGATAGATAGATAGATAGATAGATAGAAACGTAAATATTGAAAGAGATAGATAGATAGATAGATAGATAGATAGATAGATAGATAGATAGATAGATAGATATTGAGAAACGTAAATATTGAAAGAAATAGATAGATAGATAGATAGATAGATAGATAGATATTGAAAGAATGATTATATATATATATATATATATATTATATATATATATATATATGACAGAGAGAGAAATAAGTAGATAGAAAGAAAGAGAGACAGACAGACTGTGTGAAAGAAACTGGCATAGCACGTAAAGATAGACGACAAGATCTAAAGTTGGAGTAAATACGATTGTTTGGAGAGCTGGTCATTTGGTAATTTTCTACCAGTGCCTTTGGTCTGTGTTCGAACCCAGGTAAAATCACGAATTCGAATGTTGATTTTCAAGGTAGTTATACAATTGAATCAATTGCTCGGTTTGCTGCTAAGAATATAGGTTCAATGGGTGGTGCCAGGAGTTTTTTTTTTTTTTTCGCCCGTGCATTGAATACTGCTACCATACCTTAACCCTTTATTTCACTCGCTAGGGTAGACTGTTCTAGTTCCACGTGCCATGTCTAATGGATGTCAATTATCAGTTATCTCCTCTTAATTCATCTCTCCAAGATCCCCACTACCTTAACCAGGTATTGAACTCCCAACTCTTTCGGTCCTGTCACTGGATCTAAGTGGAGAACTTGGTGAGATGAATTGACAGGAGATAACTGATAACTGACATCCATTAGACATGGCACGTGGAACTAGAACAGTCTACCCCAGCGAGCGAAATAAAGGGTTCCGTTCGACATTCCAACCACCTGAAGAAGGCCGGAGTGTACAACGGCTGAAACGTTGTGATAAATATGACAACAAAGATGAGAACAATAGTCCGTATAATATAAATAGAGAAAACAAGATGACAAATGACACTACATTCAAATTTTGGAAGATCAAAGTTGACTGGAAAGCAAGGAGACGGAAGAAAGTTCCACGAACGAGAAGTGCGAGAGAAGAAACTGTTAGAATAGAACTCACGGTTACATCTAGCAATCTCAACTCTAGAATGATGAGACCTTGTTGTCAATCTGGTACTACGCTTAAATTCCGGGTACCGAAGAAGAAAGCTTATCATGCAAATGAGTATAAGAATGACTAAAAAATTATGTGCAATCAACAATAATATTTTTTTATTGCCTTAGCAAACTATCAGGTCATCCCATAAGTTCTGTCCGAATTTTAACTTTTTGTTAAAATGAACGAAATTTAAAGAGTATTTTATAATGTCTAATGGAGCTGAACATTATTTTTATGTTTAGATGCATTCAAACTGATCAAATTTTATTTCAGAGAACAATAACATTAAATTTTGTTTGATTAAAACCCTGCTAACATGGAAGTACACAAGAATCATTTGAGGCACATAATGCTTTATGAGTTCAAGAAAGGAAACTCAGAAGCCGAAGCGGCTAGAAACATTCACTCAGTTTATGGAGAGGAATGTGTGAATGAAAGAACTTGCAGAAGATGGTTTGCAAAATTCAGAGGTGGAGATTTCACCCTTGAAGATGAAGATCGAACCGGACGTCCAGTTGAGTTTGATGAAAAGCTTCTTGAAGCAGCCCTTGAAGAAAATCCTGCTTTATCAGTTGAGGAATTGGCAGTGGTTCTCAGTTCAAACCATACAACTGTTCATCGTCATCTTCAACAACTTGGAAAAGTTCCTAAACTTGGAAAATGGGTGCCTCATGAATTGTCTGAAAACAACCTCAAATCCTGAGTTGACATCTACTCTTCTCTCCATTCTCGCCAACTTGTTTCACCTTTTTTTGGATGGATCTTTTATCGAAATGTTAAGCGTCGTAGACAGTGGCTTGGTAAAGGGGAAGGACCCCAGCCACAGCCGAGAAGGGAACTTCATGGGCAAAAGGTTCTTCTTTCAATTTGGTGGGATCGCCAAGGAATAATCCACTTTGAATTCTTACCACCTAATGCAACAATTAATGCTCAAATATACTGTCAACAATTAGAGCGTTTGAACCAAGCTTTGAGGAAAAAAAGACCTGCTCTAGTGAATCGAAAAGGGGTGATGTTTCATCAGAACAATGCGCGACACCACACAGCAAGAACCACGTCACAAAAGATCAAAGAACTTGTTTGGGAGAAAATTCCTCTTCCACCTTATTCTCCCGATCTTTCTCCTTCAGACTACCATTTGTTTCGTAGCTTACAGAATCATTTGGAAGAAACAGCTTTTGTAACACAGGAAGAGGTTAAAACTGACATTTGTGAGTTCTTCGAATCAAAGCCAAAAGAATTTTACAGTAATGGAATTAGTAAGCTTGTTAATAGATGGAAGGAAGTCATAGATAATCAGGGAAAATACATTGTTGATTGAATCTGTAATTAAATGTAACATTTGGTCACTTGTTTTCTTTATTCAAAATTCGGACAGAACTTATGGGATGACCTGATATACAGAAATACTACAAAAGGGCTGAATGAAATTCTGAATGCAGAGATGTTTTTTTAATCATTTCAAAACCCCTGCAGTCCACCAAGCAAAATAATATTGCTACTAAGATGCAAGGAGTTACTGAGTGTGAGAAAATATGAGAAAAAGACATTCTTAATAAAAGAGAACAATAAAAAATCAGAAATTATGAAGACAGAAGACAACAGTCGACATTGCACTTAAATGTTTGAAGATCAAAGTTAAATGGAAAGCCGGCAGCGAGAAGGACGAGAGAAGGAACTCTTAGCATAGAACTTACGGTTACATGTAGTAATTTCAACTGTAAAATGATGAGACCTAGCTGCCAATCTAGTACTGTGTTTAAATTTGTAACGTTTAGGTACCAAAGAAAAAAAGTTCATCAGAATAATTACCATGAAAATATTTATGGAAAAGTAGAGGGAATCTAAATTATGGTGTTAGGAAAGTGACCGAAGCTGAGATGCCAAATCAGGACTAATAACATTGCAGATTCTTCTTTGTATTGAAGCACCAGAAGGGATATATCTGTGTTGATAGGATGTAGAGTAATATTAGTTGATAGAATTGTGGATGCCTGTGTGTTTCTTCAAACAAATGAGCATAAGAACGAATGCACAAACAATTATGTGCAATAAACAATAATATTTGTATTGCCTTAGCAAACTAAATAGAAATACTACAAATGAAGTTGTGAGTGTAGAGATGTTTTTTTAATCATTTCAACCCCAAGCAAAGGCAATAATACCACTAAGATCCAAGAAGTTACTGAGTGTTAAAAAATATGAGGAAAAAACTTAATTAAGAAGTGAGAATAATAAAAGAACAGAAATTATGAAAGCAGAAGATGATAATTAACATTGTATTTAAATTTTTGAAGGTCAAATTTGACTGGAAAACAAGAAACCGGAAGAGAAGGTCGACAAGCGGAAGTGCGAGATAAGAAACTGTTAACATAGAACTTATGGTTACGTCTGACCATTTCAACTCTAAAATGATGAGACCTCATGCCAATCGCTTTAAGTCGAAGTCCCAAAGAGGAAAGTTTATCAGAACAATTACCATGGAAATATTTATAGAAAAGGTACGTGGAATCTACTGTTTGGTAATTGGCCAGCATTTACTGGTATGGAGGTGGATTGATGATACGTAGCTGTTCAGAGATCCTTGCTTTGTTTTTCCCGAAAGATCCTTTTTTTAATACTTTTCTTGGCTTTTGGAAGAGTTAAATAGGTTAATTAATAAGACTTGTATCACTAAAATATTTATTATCACCGAAATAAAATAAATTCTTATAATCTAAAAAGATTTTCTGGCTTTAAATAACATGCAAAGGGTTGATAATCCGTAGAAAACGAATGATTAGCTACAGAGACATGTCTTTTAAATATATTTACATTCTGTAGATTTGGTTTGGTTTGTTTTGTTTTGGGCATATCAACCTCAATGGGTTATTTAATGCCAACAAAATTGTTTTGTCAAAAATCTATTTCTGGTAATATTTTTCCTTCAAAAATGCATTGCTGGTAATATTTTTTTAAAAAAATGTATTGCTAATAATATTTATTTTTTAAAAACATTCTTGGTAAGATTTTTTCAAAACAGTATTGCTGGTAATAATTTCTTAAAGTATTTCTCGTATTAAAATCTATTTTTACACTTTCATGCTGTTTTGACCCCAGTTTCGGGGTTAACTATTTGCCCATAGCTGGGACCCTAACAGGTACTACCACCCCGGGTCAGGGTAAACCTGGGAACACCATCAATTAAGAGGTGGTTCCACGCTCCTCAGAACCTGATCAGAGGCCTTGCTGCTGGACGTAGTTAATCGTCTTACCCAGGACACGGATGTAGTTTATCGTCATACCCAGGACGGACATTCTGTAGAATGTAAATGTATAGAAACTACCGTGATCACAAATTGAGGGATCATTTTATATAGTGACCATAATATAGAACTTATCCCCCAGTTTATATCCATATTTCAATTTGTTTATCAAATTCTGATTAGGATTGAATCCAACACTTCTCCCGCCAGCTATGGGTTAATTATTAAGATTTGTATCACTAAACTATTGCTATCTCCAAAAACAAAACAAAAAATTCTTACAATCTAAAAAAAAATCTGGCTTTAAATAACCTGCGAAGGGTTGATAAACCGTAGAAAATGAAGCAATCAATCATCATTCCTTTCTATTGGTATTTCGTAACCCAATACAATCTGTGGAGAGGAGATGAGCGCGGCCAAGTAACTGCCATTGACTAATTGTTTAACATGTCAGTCTAGTGATATAGGAGAAACATCTTCACCCAGTCTGTTGGCGAAAATTCTTTTTGAGGATTTCTGAGCAGGGAGTAATAATTGTTTTGCACTGGGATTTTCTTTGAGAAGAGAGAAATGGTAATTCAGGATTTTTTTTTTTTTTTTGATGTCCACAGAGATTTATAAATAGCACTTTGTCATTTGTTTAGTAATAACTCTAAATCGTCTATATATTAAAAAAGCCTGTGTTTGCTGGTGTGTTTGTGTGGTGCCTCCGTCCGGCATATAATGATTTACGAGTTGTTTATACAGTAAACGTGATTTGTTTATAGTTCTCGCATACGAAGGGCGAACTGGAAACTGGATTCTTGTAAAGGATATTCGAATGGTTAAACTTTATTCTTGGAATTAATACCACTCGTCCTGTTCCAAACACGGCTCATTGGAATTGTCTGTTGTCAATAAGTTTGTCGAACGTAACAGTTATTCCATTACATAAACCTTCCCGAGGATTTATATTGCACAGTAGAATTAATGGCATTCCTGGTTTCAACAATAGGTTGTGTCTTGGAAATCCTTTGGCACTAAATGTAATTCAAATATGCAACATTGAAACGTTGGATATCATTCACATTAGAGAGACTATCTGCACTTCAGAACCTTATTGAATTTCCTTCTAAACAATCGTGTCTTATCTCGTTTATACTACTCTTGAAATTGAAGCTCTGCCTACTGTGTTTATATTTACAGTGATACTACTGTGCATTATATTTCATCAAAATGATTATATATATATATATAAATTTAAAGAAATGATATACAAAAAATAATATTGCATTTTTATCAAATAAGCATTTGTTATTTTAATCATTAAATTGTTTTTTTTTTAAATAGTGGGAGTATTTTGCATGTTAAATAATAAAACTTATTTTAAAAAAAAAAAACGAATAAAAAATTATTGTTCTAATCTATGCACCTTAGTAAAATCAAGTGTACTTTTGACCTCCTTACCTGTTTGTTCTTCAACCCAAAATTTGGTTTTGATCAGTCAATGTATGGATACTTTAGAAGGGGAAGCAGACGAAATAACGGAAGTAATAGAATTTACATATACATATATATATATATATATATATATATATATAGAGAGAGAGAGAGAGAGAGAGAAGAGAGAGAGAAAAGATAGATAGATAGATAGATAGATAGATAGATAGATAGATGTTGAGAGAGATACATAGAGAGAGTGATAAATAGAGAGAGAACGAGTTAAATAGAGTGATAAAGAGAGAAATAGAGAGATAAACATATAAATTGAGAGATAAACATTTCCGAAGACTAAAAGTAGTTAAAATAATGACGGTGTCAATGGAAAAACTGTCCTTATGTCAGACCATTTTTTCGCGGACACAAACGTCCAAGTTTGTCGAAAGTTGGTTCACACTATCAGGCTAGACAATTTTTCTTGGCAGAATGCATCTTACATATTCAGAAATCTACCATTTATCCAGGATTTGAATATTGCTGCCACATGTGGTCTGGTGCTCTTGCTATGTATTTAGAGATTCTTGATAAAATCCAAAGAAGAATCTGCAATGTTATTTGTCCCGATCGGGCATTCTAGCTTTAGTTACTTCCCCCAACTTTATAAGTCTACCATTCATCCTAGTTTTGAATATGAATATTGCTGCCGCATATGGCCTGGTGCTCCTGCTATATATTTAGATATTCTTAATAAAATCCAAAGAGGAATCTGTAATGTTATTGGTCCTCACCTGGCATCTCGGCTTCAGTCTCTCTCCCACCGCCCTAACGTAGCCTCCCTGTGCCTTTTCTAGAAATAGTAATTGTTCTGATGAATTTTCCTCTATAGCATTTAGACTTTATGAATTTAAGCGCAATACCAGATTGGCGGTTAGGTCTCATCATGTTATCGTTGAAATGGCTACACGTAACCTGTAAGTTCTATACTAACAGTTTATTTTCTCACACTTCTCGCTTGTGGAACTCTTTTCCAGTTTCTCGCTTTCCACATAAGTCTGAGCGTCAAAAGTTTAAATGCAATGACAATCGGGAGCTTCTGTATTCTTATTCTTTTATTTTTCTCGCATCTTAATAATCTTTCTCATATCCCTTGCTTCCTAGTGACTTTACTGTCTTGCTTGGTGTGAAATTATTAAAAATAAAAATATTATTATTATTATTAAACAGTGAGTTTAACCCTGTACAAGGTCCGGGAGCCACTTGATGTAGAGTGTTACAGAGTAAAGGACATTGTTTATGCGGATAGGTAGTGAAGATAACGTTTAAACCTAGACGTGAACAGGTTAATATTATAGTGATCGGGAAAACATCCTCTTGGGAGTTGGTTCCGCAGAACTATGGTTTGTAGGAAGAAGCTACTTGAGAGTAAATACTTCTAGCCAATGGAGTGAGGTTGGCTTGCTACAATGTTAGTAACATGGCCGGTCCTAGCCATGACGGTTACAACTGGTAGAACTAAGAAATTTATTTCGTCCAACCACTTTCCATGGAAAGAGGGGTAGTGAAGTAAAAGGCCTGCTACATGTTGTCTGTGGGAATGGAAAACAATTTATCACCCACATGGCGCTTTTAGACTCTCTTAAGACTGGAAAGTGAAGACTGGGCAACTCCTATCCAAATATGACAGCAGTACTCCATTTTCGGCTTGATCTCGTTCTTCTAAAGTTAGATCAGCTTTTCTCAACCAGGGTTCCCCAGAACCCTAACATTCCGCAAAACATCACCAAGGGTTCCACGAGAACAGGGGAGATAAGCTAATGCACTTTTGACTTTTTGTTTAATTTCATATACGTAATATTACTAAACACATACAATATATTCTTGGTTATTGTAATATTGTAATATAGACATCATCCTTTCTAACCTTCTGTGTAAGGAGAGTTTCCTACTATTCACAGGAAAGCAATTAATATAGTGTTGCAGTTTTCAACGTCTTACAAGTGTGTGCATGCCTTTTCTTATTTAACAGGTATCAAGAGCAAAGACAGAAATCGTCTCCACTCAACTGAAAACGGAATCCATGTGTGTTTATCTAAAGTTCGACCTTGAATTAAGTATTTGTGTAACAAAAGACAGGCATAGGCTTCACATTAGAGAAGCATGTTTCACTTTATCAAATGGCTCTGAAAGTAACATTTTCTTAGCCTATTTATTGGTTCACAGGACATTTTGCCTTGATTTACCTTATGTCTTTTCAACATTGCCAGTAAAGGATAAAAAAAACTGAAACAGCAATTATTTTTACTCGTTCTGTTTACATTTATATTATTGGTTACTTATGTTTATTTTGAGTTTAGAATTTTTTGTGTGAATGAAAACTCCCTGATGAAGTATTACAAACGAACAATATAAATTTTATTTAGCACTAGCAGCATGGCCCAGCGTTGCCCGTGCTTGATTCAAAAATCGTACGACTCATACAGCAATCGCTATCACTTGACTTAAAATATTTTTGCCCTTCCTTGCCTTTAAAGAAGTGCCCTTTGCTGTGCTGATGTTGCTACATGCCTTACTTCTTGCCTATCTCACACTGTAAATTTTTTGTAAGCTCTATACTAAACATTAAATCTGTTCCGAAAAAAGAACTAAACAAAATGAACACAAAACGATCAGCTTTAAAAAAGGACTCGTAACTGGAAGAACCGAATGAAAAAAGAATGTTAACAACAAATACTTTTTCACACCCAACTCAGTTCTGCTGAATCAGAATCAACGTTGAGTTTAAGCAAGCAAATGAGCCAATTGGAGTAAAGTGCCATGCAGATTTAAATTTTTTCCACTTGTGACGAATGCAGCTATCGATTTTTTTTGCATGCTAGTTAACATTCGTGTCAGTCAGCTGTTGGCTCTCACGCAGGTCAATAGAATCTTCCTGCCTATTCGTGGCAGCCAGCTATAGGCTCTCACTCTGGCAAGTACAAAATGGCCGCAAACTACATAAAAACTGCCGTAGAATCATGAAAAAATCGATTATTTCCACTATTGATGGGAGTTGGGAAATGCTAAGTCGGTCTTGGACTTCCCGCTAACATGTGCATGTAAATTTTGGTGCAAATCCGTCGAAAATTGCGGCCGTGCATTCGTTACACACACACATATATTCTGCCTTTTATAGATAGAGATTACCGAATAATTTGACAAAGAAGTATTAATTTTTTCTTTAAACCAATTATTCAAAAATATATACTATATTTACCACGTGAAATGAAAATAAAATGAGAAAGATATGGTATATAATTTTGTTTTTGCGTAGGGGTTCCTTGAGACATGTAATTTATTTTAAGGATTACGTAAGGATAAAAAGGTTGAGAAACGCTGAGTTAGAGAATACCAGGAGGAGTCAGGTACTTGCTGGAGATTATTATTATTATTATTTGATAAATACTCGGTATTGGTGACTTAAGGGAAAAAGTAAGTCTTGATTTAATAAAGAATCAAAAGCCTGTCAAGATCTACGATAGGAACAAATTATCAATATGTCACATAACTTTTCTTACATTGTATCAAAGTCTTCGGTCAGTAAGTATTATTTCCTAGTTGGTTCTATCTAGAAAGCAAAGAAAATGACTATTATTCCCATCAAGCTTTGCTTTTCTGACCTGAACATCGATGTTTTGAAACCAGCCTATGTTTCATTACATTCCAGATACTCAGTTGTTGAAGGAGAATTTTCTAGAACTTTCTAGAAATTTCAAGAATTTTGAGAAGCTTCGAAAAATTTCAAGAATTTCTAGAATGTTCTGACAACATACAGACAAGTCGTTGTTGACTACTAAATTCTTTGTGGTCTGCCTTTTTGTGATCCTAGATTAAATAAATGCTTTTTGCGTATCAGGTGTCGTTTTTTTTTCTTACCTTATGTTAACGAGTATGTTCACATTCGCCAGATTTCCCAATAGGATTAAGCAAGTAAATTTCACAAATATTATTATCCTAATCAGGAAAGCAAAGTTATATATAAAGATATATTAAACATTTTTCATACTTTCTAGGCGTAAGCAACAAGGAAATAACAGTTGCTACCTAAGGACAAAAATCGTGTTGCACATTATTATTGTTACTAAAAACTCGGTTTTAGTAATGAATACTTATCTCTGACTGTGAATAATTTATAAAATGGATTAAGAATACATTGGAGAAGAAGACTTATAAAGAGAGTTTGCAATGTATCCACAGTTTCAAATATCCACTCGGTTCGGTTTGGTTTGGTTTGGTTTGGTTTGGTTTACGGCATATCAACCTGAAAGGGTTATTTAATGCTGACAAGATTTTTTTCTTCAAAAATCAAAAGAGGTACAGTGTAACCCGGATATAAGAGAAACCCGGATATAAGAGAGATTTTCTCTGGTCCCAAATTAGAGCCCATACTTACCTAAACAAAATAGACCAAACCCGGATATAAGAGACTTCTTCTCCGGTCCCGACAACTCTCTTATATCCGGCTTACACTGTAATAAATTTTCCTCAAAAAATTTATTGCTAGTATTAAAGCCTATTTTTACACTTTCGTGCTGTTTTGACCCCAGTTTCGGGCTTTAATTATTTGCCCATAGCTAGGACCCTAACAGGTGCTACCACCCCGGGTCAGAGTGGACCTGGGAATACCAGCAATTAAGAGGTGGTTCCACGCTCCTCAAAACCTCCTGAACAGAGGCCTTACTTTCGCACGCAGTTTATTGTCTTACCCAGGACGTGGATGTAGTTTATCGTCTTACCCAGGACGCGGATGTAGTTTATCGTCTTACCCAGGACGCTGATATATTTTATCGTCTTACCCAGGACGCTGATATAGTTAATCGTCTTACCCAGGACGCGGATGTAGTTTATCGTCTTACCCAGGACGCTGATATATTTTATCGTCTTACCCAGGACGCTGATATAGTTAATCGTCTTACCCAGGACGTGGATGTAGTTTATCGTCTTACCCAGGACGCTGATATAGTTAATCGTCTTACCCAGGACGCGGATGTAGTTTATCGTCTTACCCAGAACGCTATCCAATGCAGGCATGGAAGGAACGCGAAGACACATTCTTTAGATATTTCAATGCCATATCGCCCATCAGGACGTATACAATCATAACTCTCCACAGCCTCCTTTTGCCGTTAACATCTATAAACAGTAAGGATTGTTCTTAAGATGGATTAACTTCCCATTGCTTTTCTTTTGATTTTAAATACAGGATTATCCTTCTGCGACACTGACCAATCTAGGCTGAGATTTTTTTTTCTTTTTACATTAAGGTCCGCCCCGTACAAGAGCCGGGGGGGGGGTCACTCAAGGTAGATGGTTTACGTTACGGGTTAGTTTAGATGGATAAGAGAGGGGAGATAACGGTTAACTAGATTTGGAAAGGTTAAGATTGTAGTGATCGAGGAAACACCCTGTTAGGAGTCTGTTCCACAGGGAAGTAGTCCGCAGAAAGAGGCTGTTCAAGTGGAACTTACTTCTCACCGATGGAATACGGAAGGAATAAGGGTGGTTTGCTACGCTTTCGAAGACGCTTTTGAATTCTATCAAAACTGGAAAGTGGGGACTGGGCAGCTCCCGCCCAAATAAGGCAACAGTACGCCATTTTCGGCCTTATCTGGCTTTTATAAAGGTAGAGGATATCATGAGGAGTCAGCTACTTACTGGAGCGGTAAAAGCAGCCGACCATTTACCTACATTTTTAGCGTTGGAGCATATGTACTGGTTCCAGGTTAGGTGTGAGTTTAGGGTGCAATATTCTCTCACTGTACGGTGACTCCTCGAGGGGGAATCGGTTCATTGTGACTGGGCGTAGTTCGGGGTCTGATCGACGGTGATGGAACGTAACAAGTTTGTTTTTTAAGCATTGAATGGAACCAGACAATTTTTCTTCCCCACTGGGAAGATAGTGCTAGATTGGAAGAGAAGGTCAGCTGCCAATCTCTGATCACTATGTAATGTAGAGGTAAAAAAAGATAGTCATGCCTGGGCATATGTTTTTTTTTTAATCATTTATTCCAGGTAAGGCAATAAAGCCACTAAGATTCAGGGAGACAGGAGATGGCGATTGATGCGACATTTAATTTTTTTGAAGACCGTAGCTGACAGAAAAGCAGGGAAAAGATCCACAAGCGAAAAAATGCGGAAACTTACAGCCATATCACGTACGATCACCAAAGTTAAGCAACGTCGAATCTGGTCAGTACCTAGATGGGTGACCGCTTGTGAATACCATGTGTTGCAAACATGCATATTATAAAAGGGCTTACAGCCACATCATGTTGGAAAACCGGTTCCTGTACGATCACCAAAGTTAAGCAATGTCGAGCCTGGTCAGTACCTAGATGGGTGACCGCTTGTGAATACCATGTGCTGTAAACATGCATATTATGAAAGGGCTTACAGCCAAATCACGTTAAAACTCCGGTTCTCGTACGATTAATAAAGTTAAGCAACGTCGTGCCTGGTCAGTGCCTAGATGAGTGACTACATAGGAATACCATGTGCTGTAAGCTTGGGTGCGTGGGTGGTATGGCTTACGGCAATATCACGTCGAAACGCCAGTTCTCGTACGATCACCGAAGTTAAGCAACGTTGAGTTGGGTCAATACTTAGATGGGTGACCGCTTGAGAATACCGTGTGCTGTAAGCTTCGGTGTGCGATGGTGTAATGGGTAATGGCTTGGAATCGGAAATTGGTGAGCCGAGTTCCAATTCCAGTCGGGTTTGTTATATTCACAAAATCAATACTTATTCAAATTCCCCTGAGAAAGGCATGAACCCACCTTTTCTCCCCCACTCACTATGGATTAATTAGTAAAACTTTTATCACTAAATCATTATTGTCTCAAAAAAATTCTTACAATTTAAAAATATTTTCTGGCTTTAAATAACCTGCAAAAAAAAGGCAAATCAATCAATCAACAAATGTCAAGGCTTTCGGCCATATCATGTTGAAACACTAATTTTCAAATGATTACTGAAGTTAAGCAACATCAAGCCTGGTCAGTACCTGGATAGGTGACCGCTTAGGAATACCAGGTGCTATGAGCTTGGATGTATGGGTGACATGACAGATAACATTTTTTCACAGCCAAATTCTTCCAGATCTTTGGTCATTTGCACAGTATGGGGTCATGCCATAGTCAAGGATGTTCGCTTTTCTGTTTGAATTAGTTGTAAACTTGCATGTGTAGTTGGTGAAATGGCTAATGGCTTGGAATTCGAAATCAGAGAGAATAGTCCAAAATCCAGTCAGGTTTGTTATATTCAAATACTTATTCAAATACCCTTAATCAATACTTATTCAAATACCCTTGAAAAAGGTATGAACCCACCCCTTCTCCCCCACTCACTATGGATTAATTAGTAAAACTTTTATCCCTAAATCATTATTGTCTCGAAAAAAATTCTTACAATCTAAAGACACTTTCTGACATTAAATAACTTACAAAGGGTTGATAAACCGTAAAAAACGAATCAACCAACCGAGAAATGCGGGGAAAGAAACTATCAGAATAGAATTTAACTACAGACTGTCCCGTCTAGCCTAGTGGATTTTTTGACATAGCAAAAGTTCTTAGCAGTATGTACTTGGATTCAATGAAAAGTGGGGGGTGTAATAGCTGAGTATTAAAAATAAGAACTAGACGAGATATCCCTAGACATGAACGAGAACAGTCTATCTTCATCCAATAACCCCTGAGGATCATAGGGGTACCACATGTACTATAGCCAGAGCAGCAGTGTCTAGGGCAAGATAACCAGACGGAGCCCAACCCTCTCTGGGCTGATTTTGAATTCAGAGTTTTTCCTTCTCCTAGACGTGTTGACACCCAAGTCTATAGAACCCAGTCTGTCCTGCTATTTACCCATAGCTGGGGGGGGGGATAGAGTCATACCTTTCTCGGGGGGGGGGCATTAGCACGTAAGTCAATCCAATGAACTCGACTGGAATTCGAACAGCTCTCAGATCCCTCAATACGAACCGTCTCTCCTCCCCTTAAATTAAATAAAGGGTTTAGTTCGGATCGATAAACACCTGAGGAAGGTCGGAGAGCACATCAGCTGAAACGTTGTGATACCAACAGCAACAAAGATGAGGACAATCGTCAGAATGTAAATAGTGGAAATAATGATAACTCCTTATCGTAGAAATTCAAACAGAAAATATCTGCTTTTATGATTGAATTAAACTGTTTCCGTCTGAGATCTTCTCAGAAAAAATATCTTTCCTTTTGATATTATTCATTAGAAAATTTAACCTTTTTTTTTCCTTATATTTGTATTCAACCCACAAAACAAAAGTAAATAAAATCTTAATATAAGTATATGAAAACAGATACATAATACTACCGACCAATTCTGTCACGTCCACTATCCAGAATAACCTATCCCATCTAAATAATCTTAGAATAGTTACAAACAATTCCAAAACCATTATGGATATACTCAGATCCTCAAACACTAATAGCAATAATATTACTGAAGCAGGCATTTTATAATATAAATTTCAAAAACTGTTCCTCCCAATATATTGGAGAAATAAGTAGAAATTTTTAAAAAATGCATTTATGAGCACAAAAGAGACCTCACAAAAAACAACTCAGCTAATGCACTAGTCATACATAGAAATAAATTCAACCACAATTTTGATTATAAAAATGCTACACCCATAAAAAAAAAAGAAAATAACTCACTCAGAAGGAAAATCCTCGAGGGTGCCGCCATTGAATATTATCCAAATATTAATCATTTTTCCTTATTTTTTCCCTATTTACCTTTCCTACAGAATTACTACTCTCCCAAGCAAGCCTACACAACTGTATCAAGAAATTAAAAGAAAATGGTTGAATCTGTCACCACAAAAATAAAATCAATATTTCCACCCGTGACAGTACTTGACATAATTTTCAGTTGACAATATGACTATAATAGCGTTTTCTAAATTCTTCCAGTTGCTAAAACGTATAAGTATATCTAATTTATATAGTAATTGTGTTTACAGAGGATGAATTCTATCTAGCTATTAGGGAATATAAACAAAAATATAAGAATCTGCAATATTATTGGTGTCTCGGCTTCAATCACTTTCCCACCACGTTAAAGTAGTTTCCCTGTGCCTTTTCTATAAATACATTCATGGTAATTGTTCTGAACTCTCGGGTCTGGTACCTAGACTTTATGCATTTAAGCGCAGGACTAGATTGGCGGCAAGTTGAATTGGCAAGAGTTCTTCTCTGACAATCCCTGTGCCATATCTTGCTAAATGCCTTCGAAATATCTCGGGTGGTCACTCAAGAGATATTTTCATCAGTCGTTTCACTGATTCTATGCATGATAATAATTAGAAAATCAGCAGTGGACATAGAAGAGCAAAAAACATACTGTTGTAGCACACCAAGAAACTCTATGTGGAGGGGGGGAAGCGATTGATGGTGGTCGGTCAAGGTAAGAAACAGGGAATCTGTTTCTCTTTGTCGACCAGTTTTTATATTTGTTGTTGTAGCCTATCTGATTGGATGGATGAGGTTACATTTAAATGAGAGCGCCTAAAAAGCTATAAAGGAAATCCCTTTCACCCTCCAGATGGTCTGTTATGAGTGGATATTTACTAAATATATAATGTTATTTAGTGTTAGTATGACTTGTTGTAAACAATCTTGAACTATCTTTTTTTTTTTCTTTTCCTCTCTCCCTATAAAGGAGGGGAATGGCTTCCTAAGTAGGTTAACTAACGAGAAAGGAATCCCTTCTGGAAATCCCATTTAACCAACACAGAGAAACTTTCCTGACCGCCTGCATAGCTGATACTCGACTCCGGATGAGCGTCTCACAGCGCCATCTTGGCCTCACGTTTCCGACAGACTTTAGGTAGAACAACTACATTGAATCAATAGCTACATCTACTGCAAGGAAAGCTGGTTGTCACACATCTACAAATCTACCATTTGTTTTTATTAGTTATGATCTAACAAATGAGCTAGAAATTTTATTCGTTGAGTAGCCTTTTTTGTAATCTTTTACAGTTTGTTTTTTTACACTTTTTTTTATTTATCGTATGCAATAAAAACTGCATATTTTGCTTGTGGTGATTCATAATTAAAATTCTGGTTTCAATATATTTTCCATTCAATGTATCTAATACAAAAAATACCAACTTTATTTGAACTTATTCTTGAAATACAGTGTGACCTGGATATAAGAGAAACCCGGATATAAGAGAGATTTTCTCTGGTCCCAAATTAGAGCCCATACTTACCTAAACAAAATAGACCAAACCCGGATATAAAAGAAACCCGGATATAAGAGACTTCTTCTCCGGTCCTGACAACTCTCTTATATCCGGGTTACACTGGAGTAAAATTTTGAAGTCTGTAAGTTAAAAACCTACATTGATTAGGTAATTCTGTATATTTTTCAGAAAGTCCTTAAAACTAAATACTCAAAAATTGGTAAAAGCTACGAATCTAATTTTTGGTGTTACTACTTATTACATCAAACCACAACTTTCATACTCAATGCAATGTTGATTTTCTAGAAAAAAAAGGGGGGGACTCGACCTGCCCTACTGCACATAGCCGCTTTTTGCAGTTTCATGGCCCTCTTGTGAGCAGTTCTGAATGAGGTAAGGGTTCTGCTATGCTGCTCTCTCTGATATAGACGGTGATAACAGAAAGCCATGGCCGCAGTACATTCAAGCATAAACCAGAAAATAGGTCATCACCTCAAACTGTTTAGTTTTGAATTAACATTAATATCGCGTTAGGATCGTATTAAAACAAGAAACATCGAACTTTCACTTTCTGGTGGGAAATGAAAATTGAGATCAACAGTAGGTCGGATCTTAGTCAAAATTGGTATTCGCCGTTTTGTTTTTAATCCCATTCAAACTTTTTGCCTTGGCTTGGAGATTCAGTTAATATTGACTGTGCACGACAAGAGGATGAGATTATCAAAAGGATTACTCTTCATTTAATCTGTTACAATGCACATAGACAAATCAAGTTGTAACCTAACACTTGAAAGGAGCATATCCCTAGTATACACAAACCCCACAAGCTAAAGGGGGCAGTACAGAGGAGAAGTAAATGCCAGTCAGAAGAGGATATTTATTTTGTAAAATTACAAAATTATGGCTAATGATTTTCTAAGCGTAGCTTAGATGTGGCACAAAGCTGAAAGAATAGGGGCACCCAGTGAGGATCGAACTCACTACTCAGTCGTAATTGTTCTAGCAAGACAACCTTTGCTAACACCACGCCGAGGTGCCCTATGTCATTCAGAAGAGGCAGGGGAGGCAAGTCGATGAGTTGACAACACAAACCCAACTCTAAGATATTTTGGACAACAGCTTTGTATGCAGGCATGAGACCAACATTCCCTGTTTGAATTATTCAACTGATTACCAGTGCCCAGTCTGAAATATGTTATGAAGACTGATACCGACTAATTCACAAACTGGCTATAGGTAGGCCACAGCAGGGTTAGGGTTAAGGTCAGCAGAATTGGGAAAAGTTAATCTGATAACTGTAGCCCTCAATGAAATAATTCTACATTATTGATTTTACAAGCAAGTGTTCGTTGTCTGTTCTGAAAGTCGCTAATGTATTTATTTTTATGTTACTTCCTTTACTCCCGAAAATGTTTTGATCAGCTTTGCCCAAGAATTCCTCAAGTTTAAAAAAAAAAAAAAAAAAAATTTATAGTAAAGTTAATCCAATATGGCTCGAGAGTCACTCAAGGCAGAGGCTTACTGTTAAAATTGTTACGAAGAATTTGGCGGGACATCAATGAAAGAGAGTGTCAGGAAGTGAATAAGCGGTAGATAAGGAGAATAGATAACAACTGACCCTTGACTTGAAGGGGTACAGATTGTAGTGTTCAGGGAAGCATCCACATGGGAGCCTGTTCCACAAAATAGCATTTCTTGGGATTAGGTTGAGTGGAACTTTCTCCTTACATTTGAAATACGGGAGAAATAAGGTTGATTTAATCCCGTGGAAGTAACATGGCGCATCCTAGCTGTAAAAGTCTGAACTGGTGGAACTAAAAGATGGAGCGCTCATCTGAACATTTGCCATGAAAATAATGATAGAGTAGCCAACTGGCTTGTAACGTGTTCTCCGTGGGGGTAAGAAAGCTGTAAAGTGAAGAATAGGTCTTTCCCCCATTTAAAGACATGGGTGGAGAAGTTTAACGGATTAAGCGCTATAGCCAGGCAGGATCTTGGCCAAGACAAAAATAGAGTAGGGGTTCTGGCTATAGAAATAAAACCTTTTATATATCATAATAGATAAAAATTATGATATAAGACATTGTCGCAAAAAAAAAAAAAAAAAAAAAAAAAAAAAAAAAAAAAATGGTGTCAGTAAGGAAGAAAAAAAAAACACTATAGAAGTACTTCTGTCTGCTATGACATTGGCGATCATAGCTCTCCATTATTTCCAGTTCGTATCCTAACCTGTTCTGCCAACCATTTACTCAAGCTCGCTAGGAAGTTTATATGTTGCTTTCCTCTATCCCTTTTGCCTCCAATATGTCCTGTGAGTATCAGATTTTCCAAACCCCCTTTCCTCATTATGTGCCCTAGAAATTTCAACTCTCTTTCTGATGTTAATTGTACCCTTTTTATTTCCATTTTCTCTAAAATCATTGCTCACAGATTCAGTCCATGTTATTCTCAGTATCCTTCTGTAGAACCACATTTCTGATGCTTCAAGTATCTTCTTCATCTGTGAGGAAATTGCCCAGCATTCACTCTCATATAGGATGACTGATATTTTTTATGGCTTATCAACTCCTTTCTAGGTTATTTAAAGCCAGAAAATATTTTTAGAATTTTCTTGGTTGGCTGTTGGGAAGATAATGATTTATTGATACAAGTCTAATTAACCCATAGCTGGGGAAGACGATGTAGATCCATGCCTTTCCCCAAGAGTTTTTGAGCATAAGTGAATATAACAAACCCAATGGGAATTTGAACTCAGCTCTCTGAATAACAAACTTAAAGTACCTGGTATTCTTCAGTGGTCACCCATTTAGGTACTGACCAGGCACAACATTGTTTAACTTTGGTGATATTATGGGAACCAGTGTTTCAATGTGATGGTCGTAAACCCTATCGTAAGTAAAGTACAATTAACATAAGATAATATTGGACATAAAGTGGGGGATCCGTTTTCTATTGTTATTAAGTAATAAACTGATCCCCTATATAAAATAATTGTCAAAATCTATTTAAAGACTCACATGTGAATACTTACAAATAGGGATTAAGAATCTTTTACCGGAAATTCTTTACATTTCATAACATAGCTTATCTTGAAGATAGTTTTATATTGGCCACTGTTTTATCACCAGACACGTTTAAATATTTAATGCCATTCCTTTTCTTAAATTTCTGTAGCCAACCTGCCGAATATTTACAGTTATTTTCAATATTCAATTTGCCATGAGAAATTTGCGCCTGTTTCATGAACAGCATTCGAGCAAGTGGCATATGTTCATTCCGAGGCTGACAAATCCACTTTATCAATACACGATCATTATTATTAGATCATTATTTTTCTTTCTATTTTTCATGTTCATCACTTTCAACATAAAACTTTAATAATTTTTTATGATGCCAACAATTCCTTTTGTAATTCTCGCTGTAGTAAAGACAATGTAATCGCAGATACAGCTATAATATGCCATTGAACAATACTTGTGTCAGACGCCTTCGAATAGCACTTACACTAATAGTACTTGCTTGAAAATACTCACTTGGCAGGTAACCACCATATAGTGATCCAAATAGAGAAATAGTATAGTGAATAGAGTAGAGAATAGCGTTCCATATGGTATAGAGGATAGAATAGGAATGCGATGGGATTGGATGTCATGCCACTTCTTACTTATGTGTTTCCACTATGGTCATGTGGTCTACTTAATTCAATAATGGGATCACCTGTGTTTGCTCACTGACGATCTATGTTCAAACTCAAGTGTCAGCAGTGACACTTCATTCCTATATAACACAATTTCTCCTTGTTTCCTTCGGTCGTATATGGCAGTTGTTCCAACACCAAACTCATCAGGTGCTTCACACTTACATCCCAGTCTAGTTTTTCCCACAGTTTGACTTTATGTGATATTGATAAACATAAATGCTTTCTTTTTTTTTCTTTTCCCTATCCACATGGATTTTTTAACTTTTTGAATAATATCTTTACTGAGCATGAAACACATTGGTAAGTAATACACAAATGAAGGTATTGCTGTAAAGAGCGCTAACAAAAAAAAAAAAAAAAAAAACACTGTAGGGTACATAGCTGGGCTGGGGACCCCCACCCCTCCACGCAATGCAGATGAGGTCACTTACAACAGCTGCATATCACATAGAAACCTTCCCAATGCTTTCCTGAGATGTTCCATTTGTGGCAAGTCATGTCGGCACCTGAAAAACTTCACATTTTAGAGGTTTTATAAGATTCTATTGAGCATAAAGTGGGGGATCAGTTTTATATTGTTATTAACTAATAAACTGATCCCCCCATCCAGAATATAATCATTGTCAAAATCTATTTAAAGACTCACTGATGAAAGCTTTCTGATAATAGTTTGAACTTAAAAAAAAAAAAATTTACCGTTATTTTACTGGGTATAAAGTGGGTGATCACTTTTCTATTGCTACCAAGTAATAAACTGATCCCCCACTAATTAAATTTTTTTTAAGTAACATAAAATATT
Organism: Acanthosepion pharaonis; assembly: GCA_903632075.3. NCBI lineage: Eukaryota > Metazoa > Mollusca > Cephalopoda > Sepiida > Sepiidae > Acanthosepion > Acanthosepion pharaonis. The sequence continues at coordinate 39,879 of CAHIKZ030000612.1, forward strand.
AGAAAAGAAACCATAAGTTAATCACATAAATCTTCAACATATTTTATTTGACTATTTTATAAAAGCATTAATCAAATCAAATCAAAAAAAAAAAAAAAAAAAAAAAAAAAAGAAAGACGGTTTTCCAGTCGAGGGAAGTTGTGAAATTGCATGAACAATAAACAATGCAAAAGAGTTTAGTTTTGTGGCCTTCAGCAAATTTCAAAATGGAACAATCATTTCTTGGGGCAACAATTTCCATTCACACAAGCTGCCAAGGAGATTTTTTTTTTCTTTCTTTTTTAATATCACATTTGTTTTTTTTTCAAAAAACAACGTATCAAATAGCTATGCTTGCTTTATCAATGGGAATATGAACAGCATATTAGACATTCAGATCAATTGGTTTTATGGTTTATCAATATCTTCGCAGGTTATTTACAGTCAGAAAATATTTTTAAATTGGAAGAATTTTGGGGAGTTAATGATTTACTGATACAATTCCTATTTAACCCATAGCTGGGGGAGAAGAGGTAGCATACAGATCGAATTGCTCTCATACAATGAAGTTGAATTCACAAGAATTCATTTATCTCGAAAGTTTGTATGTAATGAGTCAGATATTAAGAAATTCAATTTTGGGGGTGTACTATCTGAATAAATGAGGTTTTTTTTGTGGGGGGGGGTGGAGTCTTGGCTTTCTCTTCTGAATACAGTTTTATTATCCCCTTTCAAAATAATTATTTTGTTTTCTTATTAAAGAATTAAAAAAAAAAAGAAAGTAATATGAAAAAGGTGGAAAAGACAAAAGTGGTTTGAGGAATTCTATCTTTTCAACATTATTACAAGGCCGTTATGTGACTAGAAAAATTCACTTCTACAAAGACTTTTCCAGTAGAGAGAATTTCATTTAACCAAAATGATGTCACCTTCTACATTCCCCCACCAACGAAATAGAAGTTAACATTTGGGTGTAGAAGTATTTTTGTTCTCCCTGCCCGTCAATCTCAAATTATATCAAATTTTTTTTTTAAACATCCTGCATTACTATAATTACATTTATCAGCCATTTGTTTTTTTTTTTATATTTTATTATTATTATAATTATTATTATTATAATTTTTACTTTTATTATTACGATAATTCCTGCTTTGTATCCTGTAGAGCTGGGTTGAAACTATGGTCCTTCAGCTGTATAGGAGAATTGTCATTTAATTGATATCACTTTTCTTAGCATATGAGTGTTCCTAATAGGGCAATTTTCTGGTCAACTTCTATGTCGATGTTACCTGGGACACTGTTAGTAAAATTGTCCATTCCTTTTCTCACGAGGCCCGGTGCTCCGATTATTATTGGTACAGTCTCAGTCTTCATTCCCCACGTCCTGTTCATCTTGATCTCCAGGTCCTTGTATTTGGACAATTTCTCGATAATTTTCATGGAGCTGTCTCTCTCAGATGGCACTGCTATGTCAATAAGCATACATTTTCTGAATTTCTTGTCTTTTATGATAATATCAGGTCTGCTGGCTTTTATTTCCCTGTCAGTTTGAATTGACATATCCCAGAGGATAGTTACATCATTATTTTAGGTTAATGTGTCTGGTTGGTGGTCATACCATCTCTCAGTGGTTTTGATTTTGTGCTTCTTGCATATCTTCCAATGTACATATGTGTCGCTACCTTGTTATGTCTGTGGGTATATTCATTTTTTGATAGTTGTTGTTATTATCATTATTATAACATAATAATCACATAATATTATGGCAAAACTTGAACTTTTATGCCTGCAAAAAAAAAAAAAGTGTGAAAAGAATGTTGTGTTCATTTGACACTGTTATTTTAACTACCTTCACTCCTCAGCAGTGTTTATTGTTTCAAAAAGCAATGATTAGAATTGTAATAAAACCTAAACATATGAAGAAAGTGAATTTATCCATTTCTTTTGTTCTGAAGAATCGACAGCAAAAATATTAAATACAATTATTGTTTATTTAAAAAGAATAATTTTTATAATTTGCAACATTCTAAAAACTAATACAATTAAAACTAATGTAATATTTATCATTCACCAATTTATAAAGAAATAAATACGAAAACAATTTTTTATTCATTAATTTATAAACATTTACTAAATTATTAAAATATGTGAACGAACTATAAAGAAATCCTTATTTACCATTTTATAAAGTTTGAATCAATTGGCAATTAGCCAATATTTTGCCAACCATTCTAATAAACAATATAATAAACAGTGTAAATAATCTAATAAATAAATAATCTTTATTATTTTTGTTGTAAAATCTTAAGAACAAAGAAAATGTATAAATTCACTTTCATATGTATAGGTATTTGATACAATTCTAATCATTGCATTTTAAAAGGTAGTTTAAAAAAAAAAAAAAAAAAAAACAACTTTGTCATGGGCAAAACTGTCCTTTTGATACAGTTGTTTTTTTTGCAGACACAAAGGTCAAAGTTTGCTAAATGTTAAAGTAATAATATTAATATATATGTATGTTCATGATTTTGTCTAATGCACAATTATTTCCTTTAATTTCAACCAACCACTTGTTTTTTTTTTTTTTTGGTTTTTTTTATTTACTTAGTATTTCCAACTAATTTTTTCCATAGAACAATTATTTTCTCCCATATTAAGCTGACATAAAAATTCCCAGCAGAACATTTATTTGAATCAGAACTCTTATTATTTTATAAGTTAAAAATTCCCAGCCAGCACAACAGTACCAGATGATAATTGCATTTAGTACAAAAGTGAGAGTGGGTGTGATATCCAGATCGTTCGACTGTACCTTCTGATTTGGATATTATAAATGGTGAATACAATTGCTAAGATTTGGGCAATTTTGGAGAGTTAGTTTTTAATTTTTCCTCAAAGCCACTGAAACTGCTTAATAAGAAAACATCTGACCATACTTCTCAAAACAAGTTTAAGTGTGGAGATTTGGGAACAAAAAACGGTGAAAGTGTCGCAATTTGTTCTTTGTATAGGAGTGAACAGCCATCAGTTATCGAAATATAATGCTTTACATAGAGAACTCGGCCACCAGAAGTTGAAAAATTTCAGGAGATCTAGAATTATCTGAAGATATATGTACACGCGTGTGTATATATATATGAAATTAAAAAGAGTGTTTCAATAACGTGGACCAATTTTAATGCAAATTAAGTTTAAGAGGTTAATGACTTTTTTTTTTCTTTTTTTTTTTCTCTTTTAGATTTAGCAGACATTTGGGTGATATTATTTTTCGCATATAAATTGCTATAACTTAAATAACATGATCCAATAGAGAAATAAATAAATTTTCACTAATAACACTGATTTATTTACTGCTGACTTTGATCCGTCTTAATGAAACACCCTTTATATGTGAAATACAAAAAATTAAACCCAAATTACCCCATTTAGATGGCTATTTTGTTCCCCTTGGGACTTTGTCAATGGAAACAGGTGCTTGCATTTTTCAAATCCTAGGGAATATCTCCCAGGGGAACATAATGGCCATCTGAAATTCGGGTCTCATTTTTCGTAATTCACTTATATGCTCTATAATAAGTATATTGAGCTCTCTTTTGTGGATCAGTTTTAATATTTTGTATTAATAGGATCTACTTGGATTACTTACCCGCCGATTTTTACCTGTGCGTAGGATGCAGATGATGAGGCAAAGTGTAAAAGCTACAAATAACACTTTTCGATGAATGTCCGTTGCCTTTGGCGACTTCAGGTCAGCCCTTAAAAAGGGTGAAAAGCAACAGGTGTTTCGCAAAATGTGCCATTTATAGCTTTTACACTTTACCTCATCTCCATCCTACACACACACACAGGCATAATAAACTGCACCGTTTATTATAAAATAATGTTTGGATTAGAAGGAAATATATAAGATAAACGAACAAATAGGAAATTGTTAATCTAACATGTTTAACTTTTATTAAAGCTTTGTCAGAGATTGAGAAAAAAAAAAAAAAAAAAACAGACAAAAAAACAGAATTGATATTTTCAACGAGAATCAATCTGAACAAATTTGAAAATACCAAAGTCTCGTCTTTTTGTCCGTTTTCTCTCAATCTGTGATGGCACTTTTATTAAAGTGAAACATGTTAGATTAATAAATGTTTTCCATTTGTTCTTTATCTTAGCATCCTGTTGGATTACGATCCATATTTGATCTTAAATCAAGTTATTTAAAAAAAAAAAAAAAAAATACCTTTGATGCACCATATGCCTTTATATACCTAAAAATGAATAAAGTTTTGAAAAATTATTCTTTTTTTTGGATTTATAGAAATATATTCAAAAGAAAAGTCCATCAAAAAAATTTCAGTAAGCAAGCTTCAGGCAATTTTTTTAAATATTTGTCCATTATTTTGTCAGATACAAAGAATATAGTCTTTATTGCAATTGGATTTGATTTTTAGTAAACACATGCACACACACATCCATGAGTATATATATATATATATATATATATATATATATATATATATATATATATATATATATATATATATATATATATATACAAATACACAAAAAAAAATCAAAATCACACAGATTTTTTTATATACATCAGATTTACTGCTTTTATATAATAAAGACATATGCATGCATATACACACACACACACACACACACACACACACACACACACACGGGAGGGGGTTTGTGCCCTGAAGAATTTCTTAGTAAAATGCATAATACACATAAAGGCAAATAAAGGATGTGCAACTGTCATCAGTAGAAGAGAACTGCCCAGCACATCTATTGACGCCACCCATCCAGATAAATTCACTCACTCACCAATTGTGTATAGAAATATAAACACTGAACATAGACATTAAGGGAAAATAAGTATGACCAAGTGGTAAAAGTTTTCGTGGGGCACATTTCATCCTTTAAGACAAGTCTGATGAAGTCCTAAAGAATGAAGAGCAACACAAGAAAACCTTCACCACTTTGTCATACTTTTCCCCCCCTCTAAAATTGTTCTTGATATATAAAAACAATTTATATATCATTTTCCTATGTATCTATTTTATTATATTACATTACATATATGTGTGTGTGTGTGTGTGTGTGTGTGTGTGTGTGTGTGTGCATATATATAACGTAGACCTGTTTAACAGGTGTAATATTGGAGGAATTGAGACTTATCATACAGTCTCAGTTACAGTGGACTGGTCATGTCGTGAGAATGTCTGATGACAGGATACCCAAGATCCTAATGTACAGCCAGTTAGGTCAGGGCTACAGGAATGTAGGACGCCCATGGCTAAGATACAAAGACAAGCTGAAAGGCAACTTGTCAGCTGTCAATATACCACACAACACTCTTGAGAGCTTATCTTTGGAGCAGGTAGAATGGAGATCAATGTGTTTTAATGGACTCAGCAATTTTCAATCTGCATGTCTGAATCATCAAGAAGCGAGAGCAAGATCTAAAAGGTCAACCAATCTAACAGAGTCCATATATATATATATATATATATATATATATATATATATATATATATATATATATATATATATATATATATATATATATATATTACACACACAAATAATAAATATAAATTTTGTTTCTCACTGATAGCAGGACCCGAGATCAGCATCTGACAATTACATCATGCATGTAACTCAGAGTTGTTACATGGTGTGGAAAAAATGTTTATTATTAGTATTACTTTTAGCTTTGTTATTATACTCCAAGCACTGTTTTATTAACACCGGCATTTAATGTGTGATACTTTATATATTTAAAGAATAAATAGATTTTTTTCTTCCAACATTTTTATTACTTATTTTTTGTGGATAACCAGGTTTGGGTAGACATTTAAAAAAAAAAAAAAAAAAAGACAATGAAAATGTGTCCCCTTTTGCAGGAACAAACACCATCAGATCTCGTGTGCTTTGAGCATTTTGGTCATGGAGAGCTTCGCAGCCAAGCAAGGTTCTGCTTGCCTTAATGCTTGACTGAAGTTCTCTGTAGCTGAGCAGTCAAAGCTTGACAGATCAGAAGATGGTTTCTCCTGCAAAGAAGGATGCATCTTCAAATCTTTTTGGAGGGCACATTTTGCTTACGTTTTCTCAAGTGCACAAGTCAGTAGAAAAAATAAACACTGTAATATAGCATCTACTCAAATAAGAGTAGCCTCTAGAAAATAACATTTGAAGTAATAAAAAAAAAAAAAAAAAAAATATATATATATATATATATATATATATATATATATATATATATATGAGAGAGAGAGAGAGTTGTAGATCAAATATGGATCGGAATCCGACAGAATGATAAGATAAAGAACAAATAAGAAGCACTTATCAATCTAACATATTTCACTTTTATTAAAGCTTCGTGAGAGATTGAGAGGAAATGGACAAAAAACAGAACTTTGATATTTTCAATGAGAATTAATGCAAACAAATTTGAAAATAGCAAAATTCTGACTCATGTTTTCTTTTAATCTCTTGACAAAGCTTTAATAAAAGCCAAACTTGTTAGATTGATAAACATAGCCTATTTGTTATCATATATATATATATATATATATATATATATATATATATACATACATACATACATACATACATACACACACACACACACTAATCCAAACATTATTTTATAATAAACAGTGCAGTTATGTCCACCAGTCTGCCTATTTGAGACTTGCTAAAAAATGTGTGCTCTCCAGCAGGGTTCAAACAAGTGGACCTCTTTATAGGAGAAACCAGCATCTGATCCAGCATCCTTTAGACCATAAGGTGAAAGAGAGCATGCCAAATTGGACAGTGGTTTCTCTTACAAAGGGAGACACTAGCTTGAATCCTGCCAGAGAGAACAATTTCTCTATCAAGTCTCTCAATTCATAGGCCAGTAGACATAATTTACACCAAGAAAAAAAAAAAAAAAAAAAAAAAGAAGCAGGATATCTATTCAAACACGGGTATCCACAAAATAATGTTGGATAAAAGATCCATTGATTCCTTAGAAATCGTGTGTGTGTGTGTGTAAGCATTTACATATCCAGGTGTGCCTAAGTTCCAATGGATTCCATTTTCAGTTTTGGATGGTACTTCGTCGAGCTCGACGTGTGCACCGAGGACAACTGGACATTTTCATGAAGCATTTTCTGCAAAATAAAGAAAAAATTAATTAGACAAATATTTATTAATTTCAAGAAGTTTGCCCACCCCCAAGGTCTCAGCATGGAAAAAAAAAAAAAAAAAAAATCACATAGCAACAACTTCATGTGACATTTAAAACTGGCAATAGTAACCTCTTTTTAAATGTGTCTTATATTGAACTATTTAAAAAAAGGTGTTATAAGTGTTACATATAGGAATAAAGTATTGCTGAAAATAGATCACCAGAAAGCAAACACAGGCAATCCCATTTCTAATAAGTAGATCACGATAGCAAAGGAAGAAATGTATGTATATATATATATATATATATATGGGAATTAGCGTGGCATCTAATTCATCACCATTTCTATTCTATCCTCTATTACAATACAGATTGCCATTCTCTATACTATTTCTCTATACTGATCACTATTCGGTGGTAACTTTTCGAGTGAGAGCAAGTACTATTAGTGCGAGTGATATTCGAAGGTGTCTGACACCAGTATTGTTCAATGGTGTTACTATAGTTGTATCTGTGATTACAAGGTCTCTACTACAATGAGCATTATGAAAGTAACAAAGAGTGTCCATTGACATCACAAAAAAAAAAAAAAATCAACAAGAATTTAAATTTTTCAAAATTGCACTGTTGTGTCCATCTATTTCAACAGATCAATTTCCTTGATATCAAAAACACAAATGTCCACATGACAAACAGAAGATTCACAAGTGACACCTTATCAATGACACACTCACAAGAGTGTAAGGGAAAGCAAGATTAAAAGACTAACTATTAAGCATAAGACACAATACATGATTGTTTGTAAAACAGAGCCCTGTTGGGTTGTTATTTTATAATGGCTCCCTACTGCAAGGAGATCCCAAACATAGATGCACTAGCTTAATAGCTGCATTTAAGCTAGCTTCTGTGGAGGGCTCTTGATTGGGCCTTCATCACAATAGGTAGGGAGGTGCAGATGTGATAAACTACAGAAGAAAAAGTTGATCGCTGCATTTAAGTATTGAATTAATATTTAAGCTTGGCTTTTAAAAGTTCAACAATAATTCTTCTGCCGCCACTTAACTTAAAAACAGTTTGATGTATGTAGGCCCTTACTTTCTGTACAAACAATTATTTTTATTTCATGAGTGACTTTTGCCGGATTTTGCAATTAATTTTGATTATTCCAAAAGTCTATTGCCAAGTTGTCATTGTACAAAAAGAATTTGTTGCAAAAATCATGTTAAAAAAAATAAATAAATAAATATAAATAAAAAAAAATTAAAAAAATTTTAATAAGAAAGTGCAGAAATCAATTTCAGTAATGAAAATCCAGCCTAGAATGTTTTTCATTTGCTCACAGAGTCAACCTGATTCCAAAATGGTATGATAGGTTGGGCTATGGCCCGTAAGAGTAAAGTTGAAAAAGTGTGACATAGTGACACACTGACATTCACGTTTATTATATAAAAGAAGGTGTTAAAGGATAATGAAAAGAGGGGTGCCAAAAGACATCTCCTATTTTATTCACAGTAGCAATACAAAAAACAATAAAACATGACACAAACATAGAACTAACAAATATGTTATGGTCGTACTCTAAAACAGGGGTTTTCAAACTTTTTGACTTGCAGACCCCTTTATATTTCAGGCTTTACCTTAGGAACCCCCTTATAAACGCTTATGAAATTCATACATAAATATTTGCTGAATATAACATATAATTTTGCATTAATGCAAACGCCTAACAGCCAATGAGAAAGCCGGAAATCACAAAATAAGATCCTAAATTCAAATCCTTTCGTTCCTTCTCTGCATGAATAGAATCCATTATCTTTATCAATTTAAGATACAAATTATATTAATATATCAAATTTTATGAAATAGTTTATTGAACCAATTTATTTCATGATCGGCCTATAAGTAACTTATAAGCACTTATAAGTTGCATGTCACCCATAAAAAAGTGTTTGCTGTCCACCGACCCCCTATCTTGTCCTTGCGGACCCTCTGTGGTCCGCGGACTACAGTTTGAAAACCCCTGCTCTAAAAGATTGCTACCTTTAAGTCAAGGAGAAGTAGTTGATTACTATTTAGGAAGATCTCTTGTACCCCAATAGTACAAGCATGAATACTGGTTGTGACACATCTTGTTCGAACATCTCATGTCTGGTTGATTGATTAATTTTGTTTAGCAGCATATCAACACCTCTATGGGTTATTTGATACCAAAATCTAAATATACCACTCAAAATTTTAACTTCCAACTAGATTTTTTTTTTTTTAAATTGGAACACCCCCAAGCAAGGCAGTAATGCCTCAAGTACGCAGGGGGTTACAGAGTATGAAAGAATTAGGAACAGAAACATTAATGATGAGCTGAAGAAGACAGTAATCAGGTGGACAGTAGATAGCGATTGACATGCATTTAAATTTTTGCAGATTGAAGTTGGCTGGAAAGCATGGAGCTATCAAGGGAGTTCCACAAGCATGAAGTGTGAGAGAAGAAACTGTTAGCATAGAATTTACGGCTATATCTAGCTAGCTCAACCATAAATTGAGGAGATCTTGACACTAGTGTGAGGCTTAAATTCAAAAACCCAAGGTACCATAGCAAAGAATTCATTCAAACAATTACAACGTAAGTATTTATAAAAAATAAATTTATCTTGTATATAATTTTATACTCTCAATGTAAAGGTGTGGTTTTTAGATATATATTTTGTAGATCATAAAATTGACTGTTGGTAATTTTATTAAGAAAATGTATCTATATATTAGTATGAGTGTGTGTAAGTGTGAGACCTCAACAATTCTGCAAGCATGTCTGTCTTGTGTGGGTGAGAAATATGGGTAGGGCTTGATTTACAGGGTTATATATTAATTCTATCTATGTTGTTAAATTGTTGTGGTTAAGCTCGTCTAGATGAAGTGTTTTGAGGTACAAAATCCATTTGTCTTCATGTTCTTCTAGTATTTTTCTAAGGTTATCTTTTCTGTATTTCTATTTTTTCAATCATAGTGAATTTGGCATGTTTTTCAAGGCAGAAATGTTGTTCTACAGGTAATAATCTTTTGTGGAGAGCCGACTTGATCTGTTTCTGATAATACTTCTGTAGTGAAAAGGCCAGATTTTCCCACATATTGTTTCTGGCATAGTGTGCATTCTAATAGGTAAATTATATTATGAATTCTAGAGTTTGAGTTGTGGCAGATTTTGAAAGTAGATTTAGTGACTGAGCTAGTGAATGAATTGGTATGTCTAATGTGATTACAATATAAGCTCCTTTTGTTGATGTTTATATATATATATATATATATATTTACAATTTCTATATATTTTTTACACACACACATATATATATATATATATATATATAAATAAATAACAAAAGGAGCTTACGCTGTAATGTTGTAGTGTATTATATATATATATATATATATATATATATATATATATATATATATATATATTTTCAATGCATTAAATGCAATGACTATTATAACACAAAGATATACTAATGATAAGCCATTTTCTTAGATGAAATATCAACCATTATTATCAATTTTTGAGTCATAATAATGGCTGACAATCAATAATTAAAATTTTTAAAAAGTAACAAAAATACTATTGCTTCTAGCACAAACAAACATGGCACCAGGAGAAAGACTGAACATAAGCATTAGGGGATGCTAACTTACTTCCCCTATAAAGAGCAATAACTCAAAATACAAAGAATTTGCTTGGGAAATCAGTGTGGTACTGAATTCAACATGGTGACTGGCTGACATACACGTGGAATTCATGGTTTAAATCCCAAACTAATCCTTGCTGTTTTCAGGTAGTAAATAAAAGTTGTTTTATTATGTATTAAAATTAAATTAGTCTCTTATTTTCATTCTTTTTTGTTCATCCTAACAACCTGGGATATAACAGGATGGGTCAAACAATAGGTTTTATTATATGCCAACTGTAAGAGCATTTATAGATCACCCGGTAAGGGCAAACAGTGCATTTAAACAGGTAAAGAAAGAAAGATTCAAATCTCAAAAAAATCTTATCTTTTCTTTCCAATTCGCAATGCCAAGTCGCTGCTGTAGATTGATAACATTGCAATAAAAAGCAACTTTTTTTTTTATATCTATGAGTTTACCATTCTTATCCATGCTTAGAATATTGCTGCCAAATATGGTTACTATTGGTTGCTATTTACCTTGAGCTCCTTGATAAGATCCAAAGAATAATAAACAATATTCGTGGTCTTGACCTGGCAGCTCAGCTTTAGTTACTTCCCCACCACCGTAAGGTTGCCTGTCTTTTCTATAAATTCTTTTATTGTTGTTTTATCCCTATGCCTCACAAATAATAACTGTACATATGGGGGGGGCTACTTAAAACTTCATGGAGATTCTGAGGTATTATGGTGGATGTAGTAAGAATTGGTATGTAAGAATGTGTTGTTTTGGTGTTAGGAATATTGTGGTATGTTTGGGTCAGTGATTGTGACTAAGTTTAATTATAAGACAGAAGAAGACCAGCCTTTCCCCCATCCACACTTCTGGCCTTGTGCCATATTTTTGTAAATTTTACAAAATAAATAAATAAATAAATAAATATCGCTCTTCATGATGGCACCTAGACACTGAGTTTAAGCACAATTCTAGACTGGCATCGATATCTCATCAATTTACAGTTCAGCTGTCTAGATGTAATCATAAATTCTATGCTAACATTTTTTTTTTTCCTCACACTTATCACTTGTGTAACTAGCTTCCCAATCCATGCTTTCCAACCAATTTTAATCTGCAAAAATCTAAATGCAATGTCAATTGCTATCTACTGTCCTGATTACTCTTTCCTCTTCCTGCTCATTATTAATGTTTCTGTTCCTAATTCCTGTAACTCCTTGTGTCTTAGTGGCTTTATTGCCTTGCATGGGGTGATACCAATTAAAAAAAAAAATACAATAATAATAAAAAAGTAAAAATTAATCAAAAATTAATGGCTGGCAAGACGATGAAAGGAAATATAAGCCAAAAATTAATAATGATGGCTGACAATGCTTCATTTAAAAATTAAAGATGAAATAAGTTGGTGGGTAATTAAAAACCTCATTAATTAAAGAAGAAAACATCTCTGAAAGAGAAAGATATCTTATGTGACAAGCTTTGTCTTTCAGAAGACTTCTTCAGACTAAATATTATTAAACATAAGTCTGAAGACGTTCTTTTGAAACACAAAACACGTCACACGAGATCTTTCTTTCCATTGTCATTCCTTTAACCATTTCAGTTATTCTGACTTATGCCTTTTAAGTATCATCTTTTATATATCATCTTCACACATGAAAAATTCTAATAAAAAATTAATGGCTATCTTTATCTGTGAAAATGATTAATGAGGATTACTTACCTGTGAAAAACCTGGCTGCAAGATGTACAGGAACTCGTATAAACATCAAAGGGAAATAGAATTTCAGAACTGTTACACAGTTCACACACGTATCCTTTGGCTTGGCATAACTAGAAAAAAAAGAAAAAGTTTTACATTAACTTTGCATTTTCCCATACAATTCTTCTACAGCATCTGGATCATTTATCTGGAAATTTTACAGGCCATACATATTTTCAACCTGTTGCATGTTATTTGAAAAGGAAGTGATTCCACTGATGTAATAAAAACCCCATGAAGGACATTGCATTCCTAACCAATGCTCCAAGGTTAAAATTTTGGCACCATTATTCCAGAAACATCCCGAAAAACTTTAATTATCTAAAAAAAACAGGTCTTTTACAAAATAATACACTCAATGCATTAGATGCTCACCATAATGAGACTGACCACAATTTTGAGATAAAAAATGCTGCTCTGATTAAAAGAGGAAACAATTCACTGAAATGAAAATGTCTAGAAAGCACTTTAATTACTAGTTCATCCAAAATAAATTTGCATTCATGTTCTTAAGTTTCACCATTCTTGGAAAATCTTCTGCTATCACAATGTTGGATATTTAATAACAAAGATGATGAAAACCAAAAGAAAAGATGGTAAATGAAATTGGATAGATTAGAGACCCAAAATGCATATAAAAAAAAAATTTTTTGTAGATCTAAAATTCTCAGCATCTCTCGTTTGTCTACATATGTCGTCACATCAACCTAAAGAAATCAATGAGGTCCTAAGGGATAAAACATTATATAAAAACATTTTTTTTAAAAAGAGTGTTACTAAAATTTAAAATACCTCAGCCCCTAAGATTACTATGAACCTGCAGATTAGAGCAAAAATTTTAAGGGAAATTTATGTAGCATAGGGTTAATATTATTATTATTGAATATATGCTAAAACCCTTCAAGAAGAGATAGTCCCTGTGGTATAAATGGCGTGTAAAATTAGATTTAGAAAACTTAAATTCTTAAGCAATTCTTTAAAATCCAGAATGTGGTCCTAAATTTTGAGCCTATAGTGTGTTTAAAAACATTAAAAGCTCACCGTAGCGAGACTGACAACAATTTTAACATAAAAAAAAAAGAAAAGAAAATAATTCACTAAAGTGAAAATTTTTAGAAAGTGCTTTAATTCCTAGTTCATCCACAATAAATTTGCATCCAGGTTCATGCGTTTCACAGATCTGTTATCAAAATATAGGATATTTAATTGCAAAAGTGATGGAAACAAACACAAAAAACAAAAAATTTACAAAAAATTATATTTTTTTAAAATTCCCAGCATCCCTTTGTACTTGCACAACCATCGACACCTCCTCTAAATATTTCCGTCTACCCAATTTCACTCACAAGGTTTGGGTTAACCTGTCACATGGTTTACAGGCACGCTGCAAGGTGCCACATGTTGGGATCACCTTCCCCATCCCATCAAGAAGTCCCTTCCTGACAAACTGACAAATTGACCAGGGTGAGATAGCAAATGTTCTAACTACTTGGCTGCATGTGCGCGCACACACACATATATATATATATATATATATATATTATGCGAGAACTACCGACCTTCCAATAGTAGCACTCACTACTGGATTGACTTGTGATGACCTTGTGCATAAGTTACCTTTATTCATATTGCATTGGTTTTTACAATAAACCTTTACTTATTTTATTCATGTTTTTCAAGTATATATTCCTATTAGCATGGAATATAACAATACTTTTCCCAAGGTTATTAGCACATAAGTGAATGTAATGGATCTGATTGGAATTCAAACTCACCTCTCCAATTCCTCAATCTGAGCCGCTATTCATTACTCCACTATGCCTCCCAAGTATATTTGTGAAATCTAAGGTTTTACAAATATATATTAATAATGAGGAGGATAGAAAAAAAATTACATTGGTTCAGTTGGATGTCTGACATAAGTTGTGAAACCCAGAGTTGTTAGGCAGGAGAAAGAAAAGACATTCACTTCCGTTACTTATTTCTAAGAGTTATCTCCCTTACATCCTATCATAAAACACTTTCATGAAGTCAAATTTTAATAAAGCAGAATTTTGTTCTTAAATCTAAATATTGAAAAAGCCCAACAGTACAATTAATAATCAATTCTGCAAAGAAATCTTTTTCTTTTCACTATCACAAGTTCAATCCTAGAAATACGCAAAGAAACACAAGGGGGAATTTTAAAGCTTCAAAACTCAAAATATCATACATAGAACCTGATACATGGCTCTGATCAGTTTATCAAGTAGGACAACGCCCGCCCGGAGACGTCTGCGTGGAGGACAACGCCCGCCCGGAGACGTCTGCGTGGAGGACAACGCCCGCCCGGAGACGTCTGCGTGGAGGACAACGCCCGCCCGGAGACGTCTGCGTGGAGGACAACGCCGCCGGAGACGTGCGTGGAGGACAACGCCGGAGACGTCTGCGTGGAGGACAACGCCCGCCCGGAGACGTCTGCGTGGAGGACAACGCCCGCCCGGAGACGTCTGCGTGGAGGACAATGGCTGAATATAACAATCAAGATAAGTATGCTAGTCCCAATGCCAATGCTTGGCATTGATCTCAGTATCCGCTTTAGAATTTATCAATATTCTAAACATCAAAATTTATTTTAAGCTTCCTACTTACTTGAGCCATGAAGTTTTCAGCACCCCTAGTGAAAAAGTGAGAAAGAAAGAACAAAGATGAACACTAATTACCTTGCAATCAGTTTTGATATGTTTCAAAAAGTTTTGGACAATTTCTTTTAATTCAGGTAGCAGTATCTGACAGTTGGCATCAATGAGGTCTCGTAATGAATACATATGAGAGTTTTCCACGAAATGCTGACGCTTCTCCAACTAAAAAAAAAAGAAAAAAAAATTTAAGAAAATAATTCAACTTTCAATATTTTGCAATGAGGACCAAATTATTTGAAAAAGGATAAAACGAAGAGACAAGTAGTAATTTAATCTTTGTCATCTTGAAGCCAGAAAATGGTAATTTGCTGCATGTCAGCAATGCCTAAGGGTAGGGTTGAAATAAAGAGTGAGCTGGAAAATACATTCTAAATTAATTTGCCTTTGGAACAAAAATGGAGAAGTTGGTATAAAAAGACAAAATAGGAAAAAAGTGGAAAATGGGAAAGGAAAAAAGTGGAAAATGGGAAAAGGGAAAAAAGTGGAAAATGGGAAAGGAAAAAAAAGTGGAAAATGGAAAAAAAAAGTGGGAAAATGGGAAAGGAAAAAAGTGGAAAATGGGAAAGGAAAAAAGTGGAAAATGGGAAAGGAAAAAAGTGGAAAATGGGAAAGGAAAAAAGTGGAAAATGGGAAAGGAAAAAAGTGGAAAATGGGAAAGGAAAAAAGTGGAAAATGGGAAAGGAAAAAAGTGGAAAATGGGAAAGGAAAAAAGTGGAAAATGGGGAAAAAAAAAGTGGAAAAAAAAAAAAAAATGGGAAAGGAAAAAAAGTGGAAAATGGGAAAGGAAAAAAAAGTGGAAAATGGGAAAGGAAAAAAAAAAGTGGAAAATGGGAAAGGAAAAAAAAAGTGGAAAATGGGAAAAAAAAAAGTGGAAAATGGGAAAGGGAAAAAAAGTGGAAAATGGGAAAGGAAAAAAAAAAGTGGAAAATGGGAAAGGAAAAAAAAAAAAAGTTGGGGTCTGCAATAAGCAAGTGAAAATAGCCAGTCAGTAAAAAAAAAAAAAAAAAAAGAGAAAGAGAGGGCAATGAGAGATGAGAATAAAAACATTTATTATATAAATTGATCAATGATTTTTTTTTTTTTTTTTACTTCACAATTGTTTTAAATATAAACAAATAAAAGAAGAAAAGTTAAAAATAGTCACTTACCGATAACAGCAGTTTACTGTCTCTTGCCTTTTTACACTGGATAAAATATTTTTTCATCATGAGAATGTCATTTCGAAGTTTCTAGAAATATAAATAAAAACATGTAATAGAAATTCCCATTTTAAAATCTGTGGAAACAAACAAGTCAAATGGTTATTTAAACCAAGAAAGTTATAAAATCTTGCACTAGTTTGGAATTATTTTGGTGAAAATTATATCAAAGATTCAATTATCATGCTTAACATGTCTGCCATCTTCATATAGTACAAGGGTATACTGGAAAGTTCTTAGCCTGACCAACTACCGAAAAGGATTTTTTTAAGGATCTCTTCGTCAGACATGTCTAGTAGAACAGTAATAATGAGTCGCGAGTTCAAACCTCACTGGTTACCCCAAATAAAATTCAACATAAATAAAAATTAATTTAAATTAATTTTTAGATTTATAAAAAAAAAAAAAAAAAAAATAAATAAATATATATATATACACACGAATGTCACTGTGCTACACTTTTTCAACTTTACTCCTAGACACTGTAGCCCAACATATACCATTCTGGAATCAGGCCAACTCCATGTGCAAATTAAAACATTCCAAGCTGGTTCCGGACCTGCCAATCTGAAATTTTGGATTTCCAAGTTTTCATTACTGTGATTGTTTTCAGCAATTTTTTTTAAAGTGATTTTTTGCAACAAATTTTTTTTGTACGATAATTTTTATGACTTGGAAATAAATGTGGGAATAATTAAAATTAATTACGAAATCCAATGAAAGTCAGCCATGAAATAAAAATAACTGTTTGTATGGAAAATAAGGACCTACGTACATCAAATTGTCTTTAAATTAAGTGTCTGTAAAAGAATTATCATTGAATTTTTAAAAGCTAAGCTTAGATATTAATGCAATACTTAAATGCAGCAATCAATTTTAAGTTCTTCTGTAGTTTATTTTGCTTGTTGCATCTACTTCTTCCTACCTGTTGCGATGAAGGCCCAATTAACAGCTCTCCACAGGAGCTAGCTTAAATGCAGCTTTTGCGTGTGTGTGTATATATATATATATATATATATATATTTTATTCCATTCCAGTAAGTATCTGACTCCCCCATCCGCTACTATACTTTACAAGAGCCAAAACAGACTGAAAATGTAGTATTGCTAACCCATCTGGCATGGAAATGCCCAGTCTTCACCAGGTTGTTCAGAGTTCAACATAGACAAAACATTGCAAGCTTCTTGCTGCTCCATCACTATTTCTATGGCAAATGTTTGACAAGTTACATTCTTCGGTTCCACCACCCGACCTTTGCAATTGGGACCCACCATGCCATGTACATGTGGATGAATCATCATCGCTTTCTTCATAAGTTCCACTTTGACACTTTCTTCCTAAGAACTGCTGCTTTGTTGAACAAACTCCTGGCAGGATGTTTTCAATGAGTTCTACAATCTTGACCTCTTCAAGTCTAGGGTTAATCATTATCTTTTCTACATAACCCCGTGAAGTGCACTTCTTGCATTTATTATGCTCATGCGACACCATACAGTTATTCTCTACCTTGAGTAGCTCTTTGGCTTTATTTATAAAAAAAAAAAAAAAAAAAAAAAAAAGAAAAACTCTGCTGAATAAAGGTTCACACTCAATATGCTCGTGAGCAAAGCATTGTTAACAGAGTTTGATCTTTGCACTTTTAGCTTTATGTCAAACTTGCTATCATAAGTGTTGGTTTTTGCAAACAACATTCTCAGTCAAATTCGTTACCCACAAGAACAATGCAATAAAGAGAAATAAAGACCAAAGAATTTTGTAAGCAAATGCGTGAGAGTAGCGATTAAACCTAATAGAAAATAAAGAAAACATTTCATTAAAACAATTAGACATTTTCTAAAATTACCAAAGATTCAAGAAACAACATTTTCTGTGATAGGCTTTTTCTTTCCACTTTCAATCAAGGCAATAAAGTCACTAAGACTGGGGTGGGGGGGTTACTGAAAGCTAAAGAAACTGGGATAACATCATTGAGGAGAAAGAACAATAAAGACTACAGGATTCAATTACATTGCATTTAAAATTTAGAAGACCATAGTTGACAGGGAAGCAGAATTTGGAAGAGAGTTCCACAGGGGAGAATTGTGAAAGAAGAAACTATTAAAATAAAACTATGTAGTAATGGTCAACCAAACTCGCTTCACAAACTGTCAAGACGCCTAAGTTCAACCGAAATGTCGAATTAAACATGATGGAATTATCTCCCCTGAAAACACAAATTAATAGCATTTTCACTAATTTGGAAGCACATAGAACTTTTCTATGAATTAGAAAGAAAATATTTAGAAAGAAAATATTTAAAATGAAAATTAAAAAAAAAAAAAAAAGGCCTACCTGGATTTCTGTCATGTCTGACATTTTAAATATTAATGGACAGTATTTTTCTATATCCAGAACTGGTTTTTTCATAAGCAGTTTGAGAAACTGTCGACTGGCACGACATACCTTTAAGAAAGAAATAAAGTATAAAAAGCAATGGTTGTACAAAGTTATATGATTAGCACAGATGCAATCTTTTCTAATTCCAAAAAAACTACAATATCACTTCCATAATAATTGTTACGTTTAATGGAGTTTGACTTATAAGCCCTGTCATGCATTTCAAATAACCTCTGACAATGGAGTCCAACCCAAAGAAGAAGAGCTGAAAGCAGACCACTGTCACCTCATAACCAGCTGCTTTTCGTAGATGGAACTCATCAGAGGACAGTCCATCTAGAGGAAAAAAAAATCCTATTTTAAACCTCTGCTGCCTTGCGGTGATATCCAAACACGGAAAAGTCCATGGAAGTAAATCCAGAGTGGAGCCCTGAAGGCAGCTGACTTTCAACTTCCAGCTGCCATGCTAGTCCCAAATGTAATGCCTAGTATTCCTGTGGATCTTGCCACTTTGGCTAATAGGTGGGAGGTGGGGATTTGGTCTGGGCAGCGCACAAACTCCATTTACCTTCACTCAGAGGCCTGCATCCTGGAGGTCACTTCGATTTTACCACCAATGGACTGAATTTTGACCAAAACATGGTGCTATCATTATCTCATGAGAAACGTATGCCTATGAGTGAATGAGATTTTTTTTATATATATATATATATATATATATATATATATATATATATATAAAATAGCTGACTACCAGTTTCCAAGCACTCCTGTCTACCATGGAAGTTAGCAAATGCTTATTTCAAATGCCCACTCAACCCAGAGTCTACCAATGGTTCATACTGCAACTGTGCTGACTTAACAGTTAAAAGATTTTGGGAGAGGCCAAAGAGAGTAAAAAAAAAATTTTTTAAAAATGAGAGAGGGGGATGGGGAATGACTCACCTCCCAAACTAATTAAATGACCAAAATTAAGATTTCTGTAAGGGAGCATTTCTTGGTCAGGCTGAGGACGAAAAAGAAAATATGCTGACCCACCTCCGAAAAAGAAAGCTAAATTCTCAGATTCTTACCTTCCTGGGTTCAAAATCCCAATTATAAAGGACCCGAGCTGGAACAATCATAAGATCCTCCCAATGGCACATTTCACAATAGAAATTGCCTGTATAATCACATTGCCGCGGTTCCTGCCAACCTTGATCTGAAATCACAAATCAAAATTAAAAACTCAGTATTTCTGAACAAACCACTTCAGAATTTATGATCATTAATAACACCCTCCAATATAGAGGGTTTCACAATTTTTGAAAAAAACCAGTCAGGCACAAATCAGGTACACAATTTTTTTTTTTTTTTCTTAAGCATTTCACCCCAAGCCAGGCAAGAAGCCACTAGGACGCAAGGGGTTACAGAAGATTTGGAGCAAGATCAGATAGGAGTGATAGAGGAAAGGATGAGGAGAAGGATAGTGGATAGATCAAGGCAACTGGAGATGTCGATTGACATTACATTTGAATAGCTGGAGATTATAGCTATCAGGGAAACTGGAATAGGGAAGTGAGTTCCACAGGCGAGAGGTGCGAGACATGAAGCTATTGGAGTAGAAAAGACAGCTACATTTAGGAGTTTTGACAGTGAAGGGGTGAGAGTGGGATGTCAGCCTCGTAGGGCGCTTGAACTCATGAAGTCTGGGAACCAGCAAATGCAGCTCCTCGGAGCAATTGCCATGAAAGTATTTGTAAAAAAAGACACAGAGAGGTGACTGCACGTCTGCGAGAGAGCGACTGTAGACAAGATGCCAGAACAGGGCCAATTATAATGATAGAGTAATGATAATTACATTTATTGAAATTTAAAAGGATAACATTTTAGGATCTTCAACCATTTAGTATCAAAGATGAACCAAAAATGTCAAGAAGAGCCCTAGAGTAAATGCTATAGATGTCCACCGTTCAGGTGAAGGCACCATTGAATGCAAAGTTATTGATAACGCATACACATTGCTTCTGGGTGATCGTTTGGATCTTCTCAGTGATGGCTGCCTTCATTGTAGCAATGGAGAGAGGGTTGTCCTGGGAGATGATGTCCTTGAGGAACCTCCAGAGGAAGAAATCCGGGGGGTTCAGGTCAGATGAGTGAGGTACCCATTCCACTTCAGCTTTGCGGCTGATCAGACCCTCCCCAAACTTTCCACAGGGTCATGCTATGGGTAGCATTACCAGTGTGAGGGGGGAGAACCAGCCTGCTGGAACCACTGTTCCTCCTCATCAGGGTCCTCACACCCCTCGTGCTCTCCCCCATCTGCGAGGTCACTGCTTGGTTTCAACAATTGTGAAACAACCTCCAATATATGAATAAAGAATAGTTCAAGAATTCCCAGTATGATTAGTAATTTTGAATCCATGCCTGGGCCTGCAGTAAGGAAAATTGGTTCACCGTGTCAAGCTAGACAATTTTTCTCGCTAGAATCTATCTTACACGTTTATAAGTCATTCATCCTTGCTTTGAATATTGCTGACACATTTGGTCTGGTGTTCCTGCTACATCTTTAGAGATTCTTGATAAAATCCAAAGAAGACTCTGCAATGTTATTAGTCCTGACCTGGCATCTCAGCTTCAGTCACTTTCCTGTACCTTTTCTATAAATACTATCAGAATAATTGTTTTGATGAACATTATTTTGCTTTTCTTTTTTAAAGCGGTTATTTTTATCCCCCTCCCACCAAACAAATTGTGTATATAGAAATTAATTAGGACTTCATAGAGACTTTGAGGTTGGTGACTGTAGTAAGAATGGTAAGAATGTGTTGTTCTGGTTTAAGGTATACTGTGGTATCTGGGTTAGTAATTATGATTAGCTAAGTTTAAGGTAAGACAGACTGAAGACCGGCATTCACATCCCCCCCACTTTTGTATTTTTTTTTTTTAATGAATATTACTTTCCTCTATGGTACATGGACTTTATGAATTTAAGCACAGTACAAGATTGGCGGCAAGGTTTCATATTACAGCTGAAATGGCTAGATGTAACCCCAAGTTCTATGCTAACAGTTTCTTCTATCGCAATTCTTGCTTCCAGCTTCTTGTTTCCCCAGTCAACTTTCATCTTCAAAACTTTAAATGCAATATCAATCGTTATCTTCTGTCTTCTTAATTCTTGTTCTTCTATTGTCCTCTCTCCTTAATAGTAGCTTTTCTCATATTCTCTAACACTCAGTAACCCTTTGTGTCCTAGTGGCTTTATTGCCTTGCTTGGGGTGAGAGAATTTAAAAAAAAAAATTCTGAACATGGATGAAAAACTAGGTTGATTTGTTCTTTTTTACAGTTTATCAATCCTTTGCAGGTTATTTAAAGCCAAAAAATAATTTTGATTTTAGAAGAGTTTTTGCTTTGAGATAATAGTTTAGTGATATAAGTCTGGGGGGGGGGAGATGTGGATCCATGCCTTTCCCAAGAATATTTGCGCATAAGTGAATATGACGAACGCATTGGTGCTCTGCTTTCTGATTAATATTTCCGAGCCATTATCCATTACACCATCCATACATCCAAGCTTACAACACCTGGTATTTCCAAACCATCACCCATATAGGCACTGACCAGGCTCAACATTGCTTAACTTCAGTAATCCTATGGGAACCAATGTTTCAACGGGACGTTGCCAAAACCTGTAGAATTTCCAGTATCGCAATCTAATTACAAAGAACATTCTTCATGTAAGAGAGATGATAGAACAGCTCCAATGTTACATTGGGCTGGTATTCAATAGTAAATCTATTCTTTGCAAGGTAAAAGTCTGCCAAAGAATTGCATTTATAGCATACCTTGCAGGTGTGGCAAGATATATAAAGGGAAAATCATCTATAATTAAGAACAAGAGAAAATCGATATGGCAGATCATTTTGAGAGAGAAAAGAGTTCACAGTTTGACAAAGAGTACCATAAATCAGAATTGAAAGAGGCAGATATATTGGTCTTTTGAGAAAATCAGGCAAGCATAGATTTCCTTTCTTACCCAACTTTTTGTTAGAAAGTTCTTTCTCTCTCTGGTGGCGTTTGCATTCACCTGAGTACTTTGCATAGACAGAACCATGGAAATAGAATAGTCCAATGGGTACATTAATGAATATGAGCCTAATTCCAAACATTTCTCTTAATAATAATAATAATAATAATAATTCAGCAGATGATATTTTATTTATGGTAAGCGGATTTTTGGTGATTACCTTACTGCCATTGTTTGATACTGTGCATCTGAAACATGGCATAATTATCACTGTTGCTATTGAGTCTCAGCTTTTTTTTTTACTGGATCAAAATATATCTGCCCTCAGGTAGAAAAACTATATTTCATCTGTCTTCAGATAGTTGTGTCTGCCTGCAGAGAGAGCGCAAATGAAAATATTATTAGGAGGCACCCATCCCCGGGAAACAGGTGCCTGCAGGAGTACCTCCCTTATTGCATTAAAGAACAGGGATCAGTAGTAAAACCAATGCCAGCACAACCAATGGTTATGGGGAATTGGTCTAGTTTTGAACTTTGCCTAGTGCACGCACTCAAACTCCCCCACATTAAGCTGACCTTGTGTCACATCCTGACAGCTTGAGGTAGCAAGAAAATACAATCGTTTCTCGGCCATTTTGCTAAGATCAAAGTGTAGTATCTGTTCTTAATCTGATTCTCTCTCTTCCCCATTCTTTCCTTCCTTCATTTTCTCACTGAAACCAAGTAGTGTCTTTTCACAAAGAGAGGGACAAAGACAATTGTAATAGGATTTCTAACACTCATTTGATTGTTTCCAGAGGAACAAGGGATTGTTTTGTTTTTTTTTCATTCTTCAAAGATTGCACATGACAAGGATTGAAGAAAGATATCTTCATAAACAGGTCAAAGTTATATTTAGACAATACTTACTGCTCTGATATTCAATAGGCTCCCGACAATCAGCACAGCGAAATTTTTGTCGGCTAAGACCTTTCTCAGGGCAAATGTCTGTGATAAATCCAACTCCTTGTGCAATCTACAAAAAAAAACAATCTACAATGCATAAGGCTTCATCTAATAATAATAAAATTCCAGACAATATTACTACTAATACTACTAATGGAAATAAAGCAATTGAAATGAAGATGAAAGAAATACTAGTGAAAAATGAATAAGAATTGACAAGACTTCATCTAATAATAATAATAAAATTCAAGATAATATTACTACTAATAATACTAGTGGAAATAAAGCAATGAAAAGGAAGATGAAAGAAATAATAGTCAAAACTTAATAGCTTGTGCTTGCAGTTGTTGGTAAAAGCAAATGTAAGTATTATTAAGAGTGAGCAGAGTTGTTTGTATGACTAACCTTTGCACTCGGGCACATCCGAGTTACTGTGTTAAGGCACTTTTGGTGACAGTGGTATCCACAATCTAAAAGAAAGAAAATAAGAATCAAAATGGGGGGGGGTGATTTCTCCTTTTGTGTCACTTACTGTATGAAATACAATTTTGTAGCTTAACTTATTTGAACCTTTTCCCTAAACATGAAACCCTAAAATTTCAGTAACCTAAAAAGAAAATTCTAACTTCCTCAAGTGGCACTAACATATTTAAGCTTTCTAAAAGATCTATAGAGAAACACAAGAAAATAGAGAGAGATGGAAAATATAAACTATCCCAAATCCAAAGAATTTGCAATGTCATCCGTCCTGACCTGGCATCTCAGATTCAGTCACTTTCCCACTGCCATAACACAATCAGATTGATAGTTGAATACGGGAGAGTCTTCAATGTGGAATAGTTTGCAGATCACTTACAGCTTTGTTAGGACGGACTTGTTATGATAACAAGGGAGCTAACTCAGTCCCTAGATAAGAACAAAGTTATGCCCCTTGAGCATAATTCTGTAGGACCACAGAAGAAAATCTGCCAGTAATTCATTGATGTTTTACATTTATTATTATCCAACAGTGAATAAAATGTATAAAGGTTCAAATTGTGTCTCCATTCTTATTTCACACAAATAAGCATAACCAGCAGTTTTATGGGCCATTTAAAATGTCTTCAATGACATGGAAAATATTCTTGAAATATTCAAATATTTGCATGAGAGTTGAGTCCTGGAGGAGTCTTTCTTGGTTACGAGTCAACTTCCACTAACACACAAAATATATACAGGGTGTCCATAAAGTTCGTGTGCACTTAAAAAAAAAAAAAAAAAAAAAAAAAAATTAAAATTTAAAGTGCACACGTATTTTATAGGCACCCTGTATATACAAAATAGCTGGCCACTAATCTTTGAGGATACCCGTCTACTAGGGTGGCCTGGCAATCCCTATTGCAGACGCTCAACACCTACAGAACCCAACTGTGGTTTATACTGCAATTATGCTGAGCAGACTTTAGTTACAGTTTCTGGGAGAAAGAGTGTAATCTAGCATGATCAACAATTTAAAAAAGGACAGCACACAAAAGCCCTCAGCCATGATGACTTGTGGCAGCACAGCTATCAGCATCTCACAAGTCTTCCGTCTACCCAATTTCACTCACAAAGCTTAGGTCAACCTGTGGTATGGTTTTCAGGCACTTTCCAAAGGTGCCACATGCTGGGATCGACCTCCATCCAGTCTGATAACATCAGGAAGTCACCTTCCTGATAAATTGACTATGGTGAGATTCAAACCCTGGTCTCATGGTCAGAAAGCAAATGTTCTAACCACTAACTGATATGTATAGCTATTTCACCCTGCGAGAATTACCTTGCAAGATTTATCAAACATCAAGGTCAGGAAATAAAATTATTTTATTATATATTAAAAATAAAGCACAAGTGTGCATGTGTGTGTGTGTGTGTGTGTGTGTGTGTGTGTGTGTGTGTGTGTGTGCATAATCATATGAATATAAGCATATGCACTTAAATTCAAACCATAATAAATAAAATCTTAATTATAAACATAACCTCCTACAATTAATACCCTAATGGTAATTAAGATACCACCAAATCAAATAAGAAAATGAAATAATGGCTATGACATATATAAATATTTACTTTTATCATTTAAGCATTAAAATTAATTATATAAAAAAGTGAAATAAAATTTTCCTGACAAGAAAAACTAGAACACTAGAAAATTAACGATAACATGTCTAGATAATAGATAGATATACTAGATATTCATATGGAAACAACTGAAAGGAAAGAGAAAACAGAAAAAAAAAAAACAGAAAAATGTTCAAAGAGTGATTGTAAAATGAGAAAAAAAAAATCGTGAAGTATAAGCCATCAATTGCTGATATCCCCGATGTGTGGATGGTATAATCTCCAAAGAGTGTCTACAAAACTCTGAAGTCAGGATGCTGAAGGTATCATCAATCAACTAAGTGACAAAACTTTTACTTTATATATATATATATATATATATATATATATATCTCATACTTATTATAAAACCCAGGTTGTGTGTGTGTCTGTTCGTTTATATATTGGATCGGATTTCCTACATTTTTTCAACAAAATTTCACTATTTTTTTTTTTTTTTGGCAGGTTGTGTTTCTTATTGTCTTGCACACTTTTCTTTATTTTTACATTCAAAATGCTTTAAAAATTCCATTTACAAGACAATTGTTTATAATAAAATTCTATTCAATTGGTAGACTCATAACGATTGAAAACAATGTTTTTTTTGTTTGAGTTTGACCAATTAAAAAAAAAAAAAAAAAAAAAAAACTAATTAAGACATGCGTGTCCGTCAACCTTAAACAATAATCTTTGTCAAATTTATTTTTCAGTCTTTATGATGGTCGATACTTGATCTATCTCTTACTGTTACATCCCCGGGCAACGCCGGGCTCTACTGCTAGCATATAATTAGAAAAAAAAAGAGTTCACGTATGCTTCATATAATTCATAAAATAGAGTAGATAAGTTGGTCAATAAAAAAGTCAAATGAAAGGGTACCGGTGAAATCAGTACGAAAAACATTTATTAATATTAACCAGGTGACAAAAATGAAGCACAGAGATTGAAGTTCCAAGTGTTGTTCATCAGCAAATGTGAGAAATAAACAGAGACTATCCAACATTAGTTTTTGAGGTGGGTAGAGTCTGCTTGTAAGTGGAATTGTTAGAAAAAATCCATTCCCTGTCCGATTTCTCACTGTGCAAAACTTTATGTGAAAATAACGTTAGATTTAAAAATTGTGATTGTTGGTGGGTAGAAGGGGAGTGAGATATTGAACAGAGAGGTTATTGGATCGAGGTGGGGGGATGGTATTAGTGTTGAAAGATTTGAGTTAGGAACAGTGTGGGAACATAGTGAGATTGTCAATAAAAATAAAATGAAAGCAAAAAAAAAAAGAAAAAAAAGTGAAAGAGGAAAGAAAAAGCACAAAAAAAAGGGATAATTCTTTTAGGAAAATTATTGTTAGACAAGGGGTTGTGGAAAAAATAAAGCGAAATAAAAAAAAAATAATGATAATGACAATACGAAAAGGAAAAAAACACAAAAATGGATGCGTTTTGTATCAAGATAGGATCAGAGTGTAAAAAGGCAATAAAAATAAGAGGGAAGAAATACTACAAAAAAGGATTAAAGAATCCTTTTGGAAAATCATCAGACAAGGGGGGGGTATGTAAAAAAAAATTAACTGAAATAAAAACGTAACAAAAATAAACAGAGGTAAAAACATAAAAAATACTAATAATGCCAATGACAATATAAAAAAGTGGGGAATAAAAAAAAATGTTCTGTGAGCATGAGAGTATATATATATATATATATATATATACACTAGCTACTACAGTCCTTTAGGGACAATAATTAGTTGTTTGCAAGTGGTAAGGAAGGGAATATCTGATCTTGGTTGTGTAAGTTTCTTCAAGTTATATCCATGTTATCTTCTAGCGTTAGGTGTTGTCAAGGTGAGGCAAGTTCCTTTAGATTATTTTCATTTTGTCTTTTAGCATGTATTTAAGGGTTGTCAAGGTAAGGTCCAAAATACATGATTAGAAAGAAAAAGTTCACATGTACTTCATATAGTATATAAAATAGAGTAGATAAATTGGTCAATAAAACAAAGTCTAATGAAAGGGTACCGATGTAATCAGTACGAAAATTTCGAACTTGGAATTGAAATCTCCATGTTTCATTTTTGTCACTTGGTTAATATTAATAAATGTTGTTAATAAATGTTATTAAGTGTTCATTATAACAGAGCATATATATTTTTTTTTACAGCAAAGACGAAAATTACCTCACATGGGTATAGTCTATTTCAAGCTAGTTCAACACCAGCCATCTTCAAATCTGGAATTCATGATATATTAGTTTGTGAGTGAAAAATAGAACCATATAGAAAATTGATATCAAACCTTGACATTTATACCAAGAATGAATTCCAATCATTCCCCAAATGACTCTTTTACATTTCTCACAGGGATGTTTTGTGGCACCAACTTTTTGCTTAAAATGATGAGACATTACAAGTTTAATTTCAGGATCAGCTTGGACTGGACCTTCCTAGAAAAAAGACAATTCAACAACAACATGATCATTGAAACGTGAACCACAAACTCTTATTGATTTAAAAAAAGAAGAGTATATAAGAAACAGCAGATATTTTTATATATAGTTCTCAATATTAATAATATTAAAATACCATGTATTAATACCATACAAAAAGATTACTTAACTTTAATATTAATTATTTTGTTGTTGTTTTCCCCGTCAAAAGAAAATGTAAACAAAAGCAAAAATTCATGAACACGTGCATGTGTAAAAAAAAAACAAAAAAAAACATTAAATTCATGAATGCACACATGTACAAAATGGATTGAAAAAAGACATGGGATAATTGTAAATATCATTTAAAAAAAAAAAAAACAGAACCCTTTGAAGAATATATGTGTGTGTGTGTGTAGTTCTTATATATATTATATATGCAAGATACTTACTGGAAAGTGATAGAGCTAACATTTATTTGTGTGTATATATATATATATATATATATATATATATATATATATTATATGGGATTAATACAAATATAAAATTTGTCACTCAGCTGATTGATGATATATTCACTAACTTGAGAGTTTCATAGAAAATATTTTTGTAATCATTTGGTCCACTTGTCAGGAGGTATCATCAATTGTCTGCTGATTTTTTCTTTTTTTTTTTTATTTTTATACTAAGTTAAAAAATAAGCCATGTGTTTGATTTTTTTTTCTTCTGTATGTGCATGTATATATGTTGTCATTATTACTTATTTAATTTTCATGTCTCTTTATACTATCTCACCATTCCTTTTTTTTTTTTTGCTTCCCGCCATCTTTCAGCTTTGAGTGTCAAAGATACAAAAATCTGGAGTTGTGAGTGCTGATTATAACACACATATATATATATATATATATATATATATATATATATTCCAGCCACACTCAACATGTGAAGGCTCAGAATAAACACTCCAACTATCATTCAAAACACAAAAATAAAATAAATCTCAAACAATCAAAACATGAGAAATTAATATCTAAAAGACCCCACCCCTCTTAAAATAGCCAAAGTGTCCAAAAGCACTTGGGAAAATTATTGTACTCCCCTACTCCCAAACGGAAAAATGTAAGAACACTGAAAAAAAAAAAAAAAAAAAAAAAAAAAAAAAAAAAAAAAATAAAAACTAAAATTAATTAGATTTTCATGGTCCCTCATATTTAATGAAAAAGGTCCAAAAGAAAGGTGAATGAATGAATATATATATATATATATATACATACATACACACACACACACACACACACACATATATATATATAAAGACCAAAAAAGCCACTATTTCCTAGGGTAAGGTACACTATTTCCTTGGGTAAACATATGCATTCTGTTTGCACTAATTCTGATAGGTTATCCATAAAAATGTCATTTCTAAAGAACTAATGAACTTATTGTTAATCTGACATTTTTATTACATCAAACATTTTTTTTTTGCTGGATACCCACGTTTTCTCCTACAAAGGAGTGAGGGGGCACAGATTCAAACCACACTGGAACACACGTTTTTTTGGGGGGTTTTTTGAGTGCACAGGCCAAGAAACTAATACACACTTTTAAAAAAAAAAAAAAGAAAATAAAACATTTTTTTATTTTTTTTTTTTATTTTTTTTACAGCTTATCAACTCTTTGTAAGTTCCAATCTTCTGCCTTTTTTCAATTACATGTTCCTTGTATTTACTTACTTTATCAAATTCTTTAACAGAATTTTTTTTTCATCTAATAACACAATCATATTTATAAAAAGACATCTTTTTATTTGTAGTCTTTAATCACTTTGTCTAGTCTATTCATTTCTATATATTTGCCAATTCCCAAAAAATGATGTCTTCATGGCCTTCTATGATTGTTTAACGGCGTTGTTCATAACCTATTTTTTATTGTATTGCATTGTATTACTGTTAGTAACACCACCACTACTACTATTTTACTAATAGTTTTGATAGTCCTATTGCTTACTCTCAATCAAACTTTTCAGCCATTTGAGCAAACAGTATCATTCTTTTTATTTTTTTTATCTACACCTGAATTTTGAAACTGTGGGTTACCACAATTGGCTTCACCAAAAGCACCCATTAGGTGGCGCTATTTAAGTCTATAAAAAGGCAAACATATTCTCTCTCTTTCTCTTCCTGCTTCCAGATGAAGTCAAACAGAGATAAATAACACTGTTGATGGGGCATGTCCACTTCTCTGGTCCTCTGTTGACCAAATTCACACACACTTGTTTCACACAGACGCACACAAACAAATACATTCTTTTAGCTAGTTTTAATGCCTTCTCCTCTGCTTTCGATTGTGTACACATGTAATTCCTTTTGTCAATAACATGCATTGTCATTTCTTTTAAATTCCGTGTTTTGTGTTACTTATTTTTTACCCAAGCAACATAAAATCCCACAATACAACAGATTATAAAAATATAAATTTTTTTTCCAGAAGTTTCTAATATAATTTAATATCAAAATTTTTTTCCAGAAGTTTCTAATATAAGAAATTTTTCTAGAAATTTCTAATATATGAAATTAAATTTTACCAGATTTATGGCCTTCATTTCTTGCTTCAAACACTTTAGTCTATATCATTAAATATTTTGTATCAGCTAAAAATAAGCATAAAGAGTTAACTCCCTTACATCCATCAACTCCAAAAAATCCCAACAAATTACCCAGCACTTATTTCGATTAACTGCATTACTTAGAATGATTACTTATGCAAACGAAAAATTATTAGTTGGCAATATGTGACACAGATGGTTATAAAAATTGATTGAGTCACTCGTTTTCTGCAGCTGATCAACCCTTTGACGGTTATTTAAAGCCAGAAAATATTTAGATTTTACAATCTTTTTTGAAAATAATAATGATTTGGTGATACAAATCTTACTAATTAACCCATAGCTAAGGGGAGAAGAGATGGATTTATAACTTTCCCAAGGTTATTTGTTAGAGCATAAGTGAATATAAAATATTCAACTCGAATTGGAACTGCTTTCTGATTAACAATTACAAACAATTATCCATTATGTGGCCCACACATCCAAGCTTACAGCACCTGGCATTCCCAAGCAGTCACCCATTTAAGTAGTGACAAGACTTGTCATTGCTTAACTTCAGTGATCATACTTTTTTTTTTTTTTTAAAGATAATAATGGTTTAATGATACAAGTCTTACTAATTAACCCATGGCTAGAGGGAGAGGAGGTGGATTCATACCTTTCCCAAGGATTTTTGCATGTAAACAAATACAACAAACCCAACGGGCATTAGAACTCTGCTCTCCAGTTAACAATTCTGAGCCATTATCCATTACACCACCTGCACATCCAAACTTGCAGCACCTGGTATTCTCAAACCATCACTCATCTAGGTATTGACCAGTCTCAACACTAATTAACTTCAGTAATTGTACAAGAACTGGAGTTTCAATATGGCCATAAGCCAGCTATAAAAAAGTGACTATTTACGGATAAATTGTTTAAATAATATTGTTGGCATCCCGTGGCAATAATTCTAAAACAGGTTCACAGAAATAAGTAACTAAGTAATCGTTTTAAGTACTCTTAATATCGGTACGTAAAAAAAGGCATAAATAACATGGTGAAATTTAAAAAAATGTATCATTTAAAATGTAGGAAAACACGACAATGACAGTTTGATTATATAAGCAAGTTATATTTAGCTAAGTGTGATGAAAAAAAAAATCCCTGAAAGCTAAACTTGTTGTACAGGTTGAAGAAGAAAAGAAATCAATAACAACTAATAAATGGAGGATTCAGACGACACTTACCTTCAAGTCCAGATAGTACATTCGCAATTGAATGAGTTTGCGTACAAGTTTTTGCTGACGTTCAGCCCCAGCTGGGACCAATGCATTGCACTGCCTGATAAGTTCTTTGCAATTTTCTATGGCCATTAGAAGTTCCTCTTCACTGGTCTGACCAAAATGACCCTGCATTTTATAAGAAAATAACAAGTAGCAATCAGAGTTTATTTAGCAGGAAAAAGTAGTCATAAGTTTGTCTTTACTTCTTCTATGCTCCCTCCCACTTCAGGCTCTCGACAACTTCCTGTCCTTTCCTGCCATTAGTAATGTTTACCTTTTTTTGCTATCTCTTCTAATCCCTTTTCTTCCAACCATTTACACAAGCTTATTCATCTTCTATATGACATGTCCCTTCAGGACGTGAGTGATCATGGCTCTCGACAACTTCCTTTTACACAAGCTTGTTAGGGAGGTTATTCACTGCTTTCCTCTGTCTCTCTCGCTTTTAATCAAGATCTTCACTACAGGAGCATTATATATGCAAGTCCTGGAAACTCGCCCATAGAGCACATGGGTGCGGCCTCATCATGGCAAGTAGGTCTTTTTTTTCTTTTTTTTAACAGGGGTGGAGTTGCTAGACCCACACCAAACCGGTTTTGAAGTCAAAGATGCCTTTCTCCTAGGTTGGTTTCCAGCTAAGTCTAAAGAGTTCAGTCTACCATGCCATTTCACACATAGCAATAGAGAGAGGCTGTTTCATGTCTTTTTCTAAAGGGTACCTGTGCAAAAGAGATTGCAACAGCCTCAATCAGAATTTGCAAAGCTTAATATAGTCTGGCACAGGATCACAATAAGAGAGTGCTGAATGAGAATCAAATAAGCAAGGAGAGGGTTTGTGAAGCCACAGTCATCAACTGATACCGCTTTCTTGAAACCATTAAAAATATTTAAAAAGGGGAATGCATAAAATGCATTTGCAGTTGGTTTTATCACATTAATAAGGGAAATAGCTCATTGCCATTTGCCTGCCAAACGGCTAAGCAATTAGGTCTAATTACAGTTACGTAATGTTCAATCCTCCTATATGGCAGTGAATGCTGAACAATGTCCTCACGAATGAAGAGATTTGAAGCAACAGAAACAAAGAAAAGAGTACTGAACTGTTATGTAATATCAGTCCTCCTATATGGCAGGGAATGATGGACAATCTCCTTACAAATGATGAAGAGACTTAAAGCAACAAAAAAATGGCTCTACAGGAGGATGCTGAGAATACCATGGACCAAACATGTGAGCCACAATGAAGTTTTAGAGAAAATTTAAAACAGAAAGCATACATATACTTAAGATCAGAAAGAAAATGTTGAGATTTCTAGGGCCTATAATGAGGAAAGAGTGCTTGGAAAATTTGACACTCACAAGACATATTGAAAGCATTAAAGACAGAGGAAAATCATGCGTAACCTACCTAGGGAGCTTGAGTAAATGGATGTCAGAACAGAGTTTAGCAAAGATAACAAAACAAAAATTTATAGAGCTACAAAGGACAGGAAATTATGGAGAGCCATGATCAATGTCCTGAAGGGAGGCGGCCATATATAAGTCATCTCATGAATCTATTAACGACAGAGTTTGAAAACCAGTGCATAGATTTAATGTGTATGCAAACATAAAATAAGGTTATTGATAGCATTTAGATATGCCCAAGACTTTCACGGCTCACTTCATACAATATTAGAATTGACATTCATCACAACTTAACATGGCTTAGTTTTCATTGAAATAATTGGCTTCAAACCTTTGGACAAATATTCACGCTCTCTGCATTCCAGGAATTATTCCAATAATTAGAAAAAAAAAAAAAAAAAAACAGTTTCAGTTCTGTCTTATTAAAATACAAATCTCACTGAATTATTATGTCCTGCTTAACCTGTTTGCATTAGAGCCAAATATTTTGATTGGACAAGAAACTGGGCTTATAATCTGTAAAACATTTTTCTCACAGACAAAATGGAGGGAAAAAAAAAAAAAAAAAAAAAAAAGAGAGAAAATTACGGTGAAAGAAATTTACACTATTTACTTCGTTTGGACTATTGTTCTCATCTTTGTTGCCATATTCACGTTTAGGCCATTGTACACTCCAACCTTCTTCAGGTGATTGGAATTTCAAACTGAACCCTTTTTTGCGTCCAGTAGAGGTGATAGTTCTAGTTCCACATGCCATGCCTCTTCTGGATGTCTCAGTATTAATTTAATTTTAATTAAGCTCTCCAAGGTTTTGTTCACCTCTGATGTTGCCAGGTATTGAACTCACAACTCCTTGGGTCACTAGATTCAACCAAAACTTTCATCAACTAGGCCATGTGTCCTTGACGACATCAGTGAATGAATTTTTGGGAATTATAAATATCCATTGTATTTTTTTTTTATTTTTTTTTTTTTAGCAGAGCTCATATTACAATTTGGTTGTTGTTATTGTTTATTTAAAAAATTTGGTTCTTTCCCAATCTCTTCAAAAGAACAGGGCTAAACCTTGTAAAGCCTAAAACAATGGTTCCCAAACAGTGCAGTGCACCTCATTCCGTGCAGCAGAAGAGGATAGCAGGTGAGGCGGGATGATTGAAAGGCAATCAAAGATTTAGAAATGGTTTCAAAAAATTCATATGCCAAAAGTAAATTTGATTTCAGAATTTAAAATATTATTATGGATTACTTGTAATTGCATGCACAAGTCCCAGTTTAAATAATTATTGACTGATTTTATGCGGCCCAGAGGAAAAAAAAAAAAAAAAAAAATTAGGAAACCACTGGGCTAAAACAATAAACGAAAAGAGAATCCAATTTAAATATTAATTGCAGGATTTTCTTCTAGAGTCATTACACTACACCCATCCAGTGTTACACACAGAGCCTTGGCTGGGATGTTATGGTTTCAAAGTCATTAAGTGTGCATGGATCTTCAAGATTGAGACAAAGTAGATGTTCCTTAGTTTGTATTTGCCCACATTAACAGTTGGGATCAACAAACGGTGGAATATCCCATTTCTGAAAGTTGACTCTACAGTGACCAACAGCTTCTCCGAGGTGATTCCAACAGAACCAGAAGGGCCAGGCATCACCAGAGCCAGAAGGTGAGATTCTGTAGAGCTGAGAGAAAGCCTGTCTTCCACATTGTTAAGGTGGCTGCACCACAGGGACAGTTGCTGACTAAGAGCTCTGTTGTTCAATGGTTCAACTGAATGTAGAAAACTGTGTCTTGACTTGAGCCTCTTTGTCACTGATTCACAGCCATGGAGCGGATGACGTGGACTGTTCTTCTGATGTAATTATAAGATTATGCTATAATTTAGTTCAATACTCCAAAGATTGCATACTGCAAAAAGACTCCCCCCCTCAAATAATAAGCTTATAATCCTGCTTGCCCCTCCCTTAGCATGACCGTTACACCGTACCAATACCACATAAATAATGGACTATTCCATTTTGATTGCGTGATAAGACAAAAAAGACATATATCAGAGGTGCTACTTAGTTACAGTAAGAAAGGGACAAGAGACAGAAAGGGAAAAATCGTTAAATTCAACCAACAAGGCTGGTCTAATTTTTCATTGTATTTTTTTTTTTAAATTTTAGAATAAGTTGTTGTACATCAGGATCAAAATTCACATTTTCTTCAAATACTTTTGACCATCTTGGTCGTTATCAAGAAATGGGTGTTGTCACTGGTGTAGACATATGGTAGGTAATAGGGAGAGAACTAGTTTTGTATGTTCTTAGAAAGATATCTTCACTTTTTAAGAATGAAGATATCTTGATATAATTTACCTTTCACAACTACAAAGAAATGAAAAATTACGTTTCCACTAAAAACAAACAACAAAAAGACTAAAAACAAACAACAAAAAGACTAAAAACAAACAACAAAAAGACTAAAAACAAACAACAAAAAGACTAAAAACTAAAAACAAACAAAAAAAGACTAAAACAAACAACAAAAAAGACTAAAAACAAACAACAAAAAAGACTAAAACAAACAAAAAAAAAACAAACAACAAAAAGACTAAAAACAAACAACAAAAAGACTAAAAACAAACAACAAAAAGACTAAAAACAAACAACAAAAAGACTAAAAACAAACAACAAAAAGACTAAAAACAAACAACAAAAAGACTAAAAACAAACAACAAAAAGACTAAAAAGAAACAACAAAAAGACTAAAAAGAAATAACAAAAAGACTAAAAAGAAACAACAAAAAGACTAAAAAGAAAAAAAAAAAAAAAAAAAAAAAAAAAAAAATATATCTCCGCATACTTGCAAAACCCATTTGTGATTGCATGGTTTGGCAATCTACTGATTTAAAAGATATTTATTCCAGAAAAAAGACAACACATCCATCCATCATTGTTCCTTGACATGAAGCAAATTTAAAATTAGTGCCACATTCTGTTTCGTGATGAATTCATCATAATTAATGAGGATTTTAGCCTGCAATCAGGTTAGGTTTCAGTCATATTATGCACTCTAATTATTACATTCTAAATAGCTATGGGGGGAGGGGAATCAAAAATAATTTGAGTCCTCAGTATGAATTTGTCATGACCAGTCAGCTTATCATGCCAAAATATGTTATTTAGTGGTTAAAATTGGGAGATGGAAGATAGTACAAGGAAATATTTTTTTCTTTCAAAATTTGGAGTGGGGTATCTAATAAGCAACAAAATATGGTAACTAAAATGAAAAGGATGGTACTGCTTAAAAAGTGTGGTCCAAATTTTTTTTTTCTTTGTTGATGAGTTTAATAGAGTTTTAAATATTTAAAACTTACCTCAGGATGAGAGAAATGATCTTCAGCTAATCCAAGCTCAGCAAAGGAAATATCCAAACTGTCCTTTGTGGGAATTGAACTATCGTGAATAAATGACCAAGCATGGCTGTCAGAAGAACCTAAAAGAGATTTGTTTGGTGTTTTTTATATATTAAAAAAATGTCATTCACATACAAGCCTGTTTTGCTGTATCACAGCTCATCATGCACACACACATATTTATTTTATATATATATATATATATATATATATATATATATATATAATATATTTTAGAATCCACTCAATGCAAGGCTCATGACCCAGGCAAGATAAAGGTACTATTTTTTTAGTAATGATGAGATGTGTGATATGAATCAAAGAAGAGATGATAGGAAGTGAATATTATGAGGATAAGGGGGATAGATAACAATTGTTCCTTGAATTAAAACTGTTCAGTGAAGGAGCCATGCAGGAGCCTATTCCACAACGTAACAGTTCTTGAGAACTGTTACTTTGTGGAAGAATCCGAGTGGAACGTCCTCCTTACATTTGGAATACGGAGGAAATGAAGGTGATTTTAGTCTGTGGATTTTGAATTATCAGAGCAGGTTAAGTGTGGATCAAACAGCTCCAGCTCAGCAATACCCTATTTTGGGATTAATCCGACTCTTATAAAGAAAACAGGGCTAGAGTCGGATAATTTAGGGGATAGAATAAGTCTTCCATTTTTCCAGCATTTTTTGCAATGGATCATATATACAAGACCCATTTATGATCTAGAGTGAACTTGAGATGTTCAAACTGAGTGTAACCATTTCCCATGACTGGAGAAAAGGTCAGGGTCACATAAATGATGGAATAAACTCAGACACTTTCAAAATAAAGAAAAGATTCTTACTTGTCGATTCAACTTCTGAATAATGATCTTCTTCAAAAATGACTTCCGTGTTGAAAGGGTTGAAGCGCTGACCTTCAAACCATTCTCGGTCACTTATTGACGCTGGATTCTTGCTCCGGTCCCGAGGTGATGTACTATGCAAACTGCCTCCATTTCCATGTTGTGACTTAAGGTTGGAGTGTAACGTTTCTTTGGCCGCTTTATCATTGTCCAAGCGCACTGTCTTGAGTGGAGGCAGGTTCTTGGAGTCCTGGTGTTGGTCTGAAGATAGAGATAGAGGTGGGGACGAAGAGGACAGTTGTAAAGAGTTGTCATTGTCGTAGACGCTAGACCGTTTGGTGCCACCGATATTTTGATTCTCTTTCTCAGAGGTTTTTAGCTGATCAGAAGTCAAGCCAGCTGGAGTTTTTTTTTTTTTTTTAAAATAGTAAAGAAAAAAAGATCCAAAGTTATGAAAAGGACACATTCTTAATGATTCAGTATCAAAAATTTTCAAAAAGTAAAATAAAAAATTTTAAAATATCACAGTTAATAAAATCCATAATCCGTGTGTGCAGGCAATGCATGTGTACACACACACACACACACAATGAAAGAGGAAAAATCAACCTCACGCCAATATGAAGTGCATACATTATTTGTTAACTTAATGTAAAAATAGCAAAAAATGACAAAATAGGCAGTTGGTTCCATCTATGTAGAGTCAAGATGTTGAATATAAATCAATAACCTAAGTGACAAATTTTATATATATATATATATATATATATATATAATTTTTATTTAAATATGTCTTCATCGCAACATAGAAATTACTGTTTTATGATTTAAGCTTTAGTTTCAAAACAGTAATTTCTGTGTCACAATGGAGATATTTTTCAAAAATAATATTATGCTCTGCTTTGTATTGAGCAATGTTTTTAAAAATAAAATAATTGCTAAAGAACTCTAGATTATAAATCTGACTGTTCTTTTCCTATTATTTGAAAAAAAAAAAAAAAAAAAAAAAAATTTATATATATATATATATATATATATATATATATATATATATATATTAGATAAGACAGACCTTCTACTCAAATATGAGTATCCATCAAAATAACTTTTAAACAAGTTTAAAATAATATATATTAATACAAGTAAAAGGTTTGTCAATTAGGCAATTGATGTTACCTTCAACATCCCAACTCCAGAGTTTCATAGACATATACTCTGGGAATCACTATCTGCGCATCAAGAGTTTTCAGCAATTGACTGCTTATACTTGGCAATTTTTCTTTTATAAACACTTTTCATTGATGCAAGTTTTTTTTTTTTTTTCAATTTCAGTCAAGGTTGTTTTAGATGTTGCCATAGAAGGATATGACTACACAAACAAGAAATTCAAATTCAACTTGCATTGGTAGGGCTAACATTTTGCTTGGCGAAAATAGTCACCTACAGAATGCTAAAAGATAAATAAAGAGTTTAGTTTAGAATTCCCTGTAGGTTACTCAGATCAATATATACCTGAGGAAGGCCAGAGAGCACAACAGCCGAAACAAAGATGAGGACAATCGTTCAAATACAAATAGTGTAAATAACAATCTACCAACATATATTGAAACAAAAGTTCAGTCTTTAAATTCCTAGAATGTTCAGTACCATCATCATGTGGTCATTGGGTTGCTGCACAGTTGAACACCTGATCCGTTCCAAATATCTGGTTTTCATCCCAGAAAGGTATTTATTCATCTCATGGGCAAGTAGACCTAGCAGTAATCTCTAGGTCAAAACGCAGCCAACGTACCCCAACCTGAAGGCTCACATGTGATCATCGATTCCATTGAAGAAATCTTCCACTTTGTTAACTTCAGTCTAGGAATTCTTTTGTCCAGTTATCAGTTGTATCATCACACTGGCTGCAAACCTAACAATTGTTGTAACCAAGGGAAGGTTACTGACTAGAATAATCAAACGAATGTTGGTAATGAACAATAATACTTAAGACAAGAACAATACATACAAGATTCACTAGCAGCGTGTAGAAGTAGACAACTGCTAGAAGTGAGTCCACAATGAAGTGGATTCCACAATGAATCTCCAACTCTAGGATATCTACCAACTGTCCCACACAG
The DNA here is from genome assembly GCA_903632075.3 of Acanthosepion pharaonis. Classification (NCBI taxonomy): domain Eukaryota; kingdom Metazoa; phylum Mollusca; class Cephalopoda; order Sepiida; family Sepiidae; genus Acanthosepion; species Acanthosepion pharaonis. Next base: position 79,856 of record CAHIKZ030000612.1, read on the forward strand.
TCAGATGTGGCACAAGGCTGAATTTAATTTGGGGTATCCAAGCCAGTAGGTTCAGCCAAAAATTTCCCATAGATCCTGTATAAAATGGGGTCAGGTAGCTATTTCCCCGAGACGAGACTCGGCCCTTTGACACAGCCTCGTCTGGGATCCTCTCTGCCCAGAGGCAGAGAGTTTGACCAATACAGCTGGAGACGAATCTTTAACTCTAGACCACGTACAGTATTCACTACCGTATTTATGGGAATGGAGGCACACCCATTATTGTTTGTAGATATACTACAACAGCTATGGAGCCAGACCTAGAAAATTACCAAACAATGACACACTCAAGATGAAGATAACAGTTCGAATGAATAATTTTTCATCACAGAAATAGCCGAAATATTCAGACTATAACAACAAGGATGAGGATCAACTGTTTATATCATATATAATTCTTCATCTTAAAAATTCATGCAGTTTGCCCCCCCCACACACACACACACACAAAACACTCCCACCACCATTGTAAGGAAAACAAATCCAAAACAAGTCAAGTGATTATTTGTTAAATATATTTTAAACAAGCCAACTAACCTGGATACAAAGTATAATTTCTATCAGAACTGGTCAAGCAGTTTTGTAAAGTTGTAATGTCATCAGGCATATATGGAAGACCACTGCCTTCGAGATCTGACTCCATCTTCATGCTGCAGTCATCTACAAATATAGAAATTTTTTTTTTTTTTTTATTAGGTTAGGAAAATTAATGACAAAATGGGAAAGTTTTTCTGTCATGTTTCGTCCTTTAAGCCATCAGACTAAAGTGAGATTTACATCTACGGAAGGAACTGTGCACAAGGTGAGGCTTGCGTTTATGGAACTACACACCGCAAACAAAGCCATCTTTACACCAATGGAACTACACACCGCAAACAAAGCCATCTTTACACCAATGGAACTACACACCGCAAACAAAGTCATCTTTACACCAATGGAACTACACACCGCAAACAAAGTCATCTTTACACCAATGGAACTACACATGCACATTTATTCTGTCAAAGTAATTAAATAATCTTCCATTATTGAACAAGATCAACTGAAAAAGGTGATTGTGAAGAATTCTCTCAATGCAATTGAGGATGCAAAAATTTTACATAGTGCTATGTAAAATTTTTGCATCCCCAATAGCAAAAAAAATTTATGACCCCAAATTATAAGCATCAATTTTGGGTTGTAAATTTTTTTCTATTAAGATAATGTTCACATTTACAAGTCGAAATAAGTGACATTCATGGGAAAAAAAAAAAAAAATTTACAGATTCATTGACTTAATGTTTGTTAATTGTCAAAAAATTAAGTCAATATCAGTTCATGGATTCAATCTTTCTCTAACTTCTCACTTGAGGAAAAACTGGCTGCTTACATTCAATGCCCCGAAAACTAGTTACATTCCATCATTGCCAATCAAACTCCGATCTACCTCCAATCAAGATGAAGGAATATCCACTCATGGAGAGTTCATGCCTTGAGCAATTATTAGGCCTTAAACTCAACCCAGATGTGGAACATACGATCCACCGCTAGAGATAAAAGGAAAAATAGTCGGTTCCCTGAACTGCTCCAGTTAGTACTCAATTCTTCCGCTATCCTCTACCTTTAACCAGATTAGGCTAAAAATGGAGGACTGCTGCCATATTTTGGCAGGAGATGCCCAGTTCTCACTTTCCAGTACAAAAATTGTCTCTACATCCTTGTGGGTGATGAATTATTTTCCACCCTGTAGCTCCCTCTCTGATATTATATCACAAGCCTCTCTCTATCACTACTTCCATGGAAAGTGCTTCAACTAACTACATTCCTTAATTCCACCAGTTCTGGCCTTCATCACTAGGACCAACTATACTATGTGCATTATAGCAAACAACTCTTATACCCTTCGTATTCCACGCGGGCAGCATCTTCCCACAAATCACTGCTCTGTGGAACTGACTACCAGGAAATGTTTTCCTCGATCACTACAATTTTAACCTGTTCAAGTTTAGGGTTAACCATTATCTTCCCCACTGTACCTCTTACTCTGTAACCCTCTACCTCAAGTGGCCCTTGGGCCTTTTTCCAGGGTGAACCTCACTGTATGAAAGAAAAAAAAATGCAATAAAATGATTGGTTAGAAAAGATTTAAAACAGTTACTTGTTAAGTACTCAACCAAAATGTGAACACATTAATAAAATCTACAAATTACATTTTTCAGACTATTTTTTTTTTTTCTAGCATTATCATTCTGTAAACATTCACGATCACAGGCGTCAACATTCAAGTCACCAACGTTTTTAGCCAATTGCGAAGATCAACCTAACCAGAGTAGGAAGGGAAGAGCTTAATTCTTGAAAAATAGTATAGTTGATCACTAATCTGTGCAAGATAAGTAGGTATTATCCACTCAACTGGAATATCTCATAAGGCTGATTTTTTTCTTAAGTGGGAATCATACATATATTTGAGATTATCAACAAACATTGTTCAATTCCCTCAGCACTTACCTATTGGGATACCTTGCCTATCAGAAACTGATTCTTACTCCCCTCCCTTCAAGGAGAGGGGTGCTGCATGGCCCCCCTGGAGCTGAGTATATTATTCCCACTTCACAATTACTGTGTTT